>JARFOD010076153.1:0-36725 GCA_031763545.1 Mopalia muscosa
ATAAAAAAGGAACATTTTTTTGCTTAAATGCAATTTTACCAGAAAAACGCGTTTTGTAATATTACTACTTCCATTAAACTCCGAGATAACTGTACCTGTACAGAAAGTGTCAAAGGGTGGTCCGAACTGCAGTTTTCATCATTTAACGGAAATAGACGAATGAGAACAACACCGAGTGCCTGCGTTTATGTGGATTCGGCCTCAATAAGACAGGGTTTCATATCCTTGTATATTGTAATCCCTGGTAATCCAAAAGGAACTGTTGAATATTGAACAGCTAGGGCTATCTGAGTTATCTCCCTTGTTGTACTGTGTCCGTCACAACGTTAACCGGACCAGTCACAGCAAATTGATTTTTTTAAAAGTTAACCACAGCCATTTTTGCTCAATTTTGGATAATTAAGGTGTATTACTCCTGTTCAAAGGCTATTACGCCTATCCAAATGTATGGGTTATTAGACGATTTTATAAAAAAAAAATGTCTCCGTTTTATTACTGTTACATCGGAGGCTTGTTATATTAAAGCCTATATGTGTTTGGCTATGATTTGCTTGAAGCTTAAGTCTCTGTACAGAAGGTGTTCTTATTTATATGGCGTCAATCTAGACATCAAGATTGACAGAAACCACAAAGCACTGTTTCTCTCATGTGGGTGCATCCAAGGCAGTCATTAAGTGTCGTTTAGTGTAAGCCACAAGGTCAATAAGTGTAAGCCACAAGCCAATGTCTGCATTGTCTTTTACGTATGATAACCATCTTCTGTTATGCAGTGCATTTGTCTCACGGGTGTTTTAAGATCTTTCATTTTCACCTGTTCCGCTGATTTGTATAAACCTTACTCTGTTTTGTTGATTTTATTTTTATTTTCTTGACGTGTCGTTGACAACATAAATTTAATTAACAGGCAACTTAAACTAGAAAGAAACATCAGTTTCTAGGTTGCCTAGTGCATATCTTGGACCAAAAAAAAAACAGCTCAGTTAATAATAAATATGGGCGACATAAAATACATTGACTACTGGTAGCTGTTAAATTCTACACGAGTTAAGCGGACATATTTGATCACATCGGCAGTAGGTTATAATCGCGATATTTACGGAAAATCATAGCATGATCATATTTCATAAAGCACGGATTTTAAAAAACTATATGTGATAAAAAGAGCTTATTTCAATGACCATTCGTCATACTACACAAGCTTGTGTTTTTCCGATCTGCCATTTCTATTATTTGGTATATTTCAGTCAAATCAAAACAGCGAACAATGCTCTAATTTATACAACTCACCACTTAATTCCGGTGCTGTACTATTCGCTACACAGCCCCCATCAACACACCACTGGAATAGGTAACACATTTAACATGAGTATGAGTGACTCTAAAGGAAACTGGTAAAGAAGCATTATAAGTGTTCAGTTCATATTTCATTACAAAAGACCGTAGCTTGTTTAAGAGGCATTTAGGTCTAAAAGAAACAGATAAGTTACAAAGAACACAAAGATCTATATTTTTTAATGCAAAAGGTGGGACATTTTACTTGCTAGTGACCACTACTTATTTCCCTCCTATGACGGCGTACCAGCACTGCCACCATTACAGTAGCAGACACCCAAAAGGATTGTATAGACCTACACCATTCCAAATTGTCCTGGTTTATCACCAAGACGTCTATACGCAAGTGAGGGGGGTAAAACGCCACCACTTTCAACCAAATGCAATGAAACATGACACTGTATATATATTGAATAAATAACCACACACTGGATCTTGCTCAGACTGGCATCTTGATGAGAAAGGTTGGTGTCTTAGTTCAAATGTCTGGCAAATCTCTTTGGAGTGGTGACGCCGAGGGATTCGTGAAGGAATTCCCAATCAAAGCATATTTGGTAGGATGGTTTCCAAATTATCAAGCCACTAAGCAATGAAGTTAGAGAATTATTAAATTGATATGTGACAAACTGTTGAACATTAAATTATTTGCCAACGTGTGTTGTATAATGTCTTACAGTCGTGACTAGCGTAACCGCATCCGAGTTTACCGTTCACCAGCGCAACCTGAACACAGGAATAGCGGAAGAATCTCTATGTATATGAACTAACGTTATGTATATGAACTAACGACAGAAGACGAAGGAAACGATATTCTGGTTAGACGGCAGAGCACCATCGTGCATCGCCAGGCTGAAAACCTGCATGCAATCGATATGTTACACAGTGTAAACTTAAAGACTGAAATGTGATGACAGAATTCACCCCCTGTGCAGCGTTCATGTAAAAACACAAACAATCGTCATTTATACATAATAATGGTTTCATACTTTTCTATTCCCACAAGATGTACCGCGTGCTGGGATGTGAAAGGTGAACTTTGACCCTCCAGAATGACACCACATGCCCGTGCATAAATTAGACACTTCCTGAAAGTACAGAACAAAAGTATGATAACCTGTTCTGGCAGTAAATATGAAATCTGTAAACATTTCGCATAAATATTGTCAAAGTGACATTTACTTTAATTCATCACAAATGCATAGCTTCAAAACCTATTATTAGAACGAATAAAGCAAACGTAAGATACGAGTCTTCCCAGACTTTCTGTTCATACTCATCTAAAAGGTGGTGTCAGTCTAATTTGTATATGTATAGCATGCGTGTCGTAATAAATGAGCCCAATAAATAAGTTATCTCATCTTCACTAAATTTCTTTAAAATGTCACGAACATAATAATAAAAGTGAAGCGTCGCTAAATGATTTTAATTAAATCAAAATGTTTACAGCGTATGTAATGCTTTAAAACGTCTTTAAATGAATATTTGGGACCGAAAAAGTGACGGTTCGAATATTTGTTTTTTTGTCATTTCTACCAGGATGACGTTTAGGTGTTGAATATTACATCGTTATCCATTCTTACTGATTACCGTGTCAGGACCAACTTCGTAAATATAGAAGTTAATACAATTTATTATTTGTTTTGGCGCTAACGATTCAATGATATAATCTGCTTACCCTCTCCTGTAACAGTTTTCTGCTCATAAAAGAAGTTTCTCCATGCATTAGTTTACACTGCTGGTCTGGGGTGTAAATCTGTCCGGGTAAATGCTGGGTGTAAAACTCCCATTGTCCATCATCCAGCAGCCGGGGTTTGTCCATCATACAATCAATGTTATACCTTTACGAGAAATATTTCACATAGCGTTAGACATGACAACGCTTAACCAAAGACATCATACCTCACAGCTTACCAAACCAGTGTTACAGACGACAGCAACATAGCTGGCTAGATTCTATATTATAACTGTTGATATTTCGAAGATTGGAAACAAATAATTCATTACCGTTAACTATTGACGACCGAATGTCTAGTTTTCCAACATAAGCTTGTTTCAATGATATTGGGAAAGCAATTAGATAAAAACTGTATGAGTATTAAAAGACATAAGGAATTGTTATATCAAGTTATTCCTACAATACTCCAAGTAGTGCATGTGTAGGTGTCCATATTAAATTAGCTTTTAACAAATTTCTGTGGTCCGTGAAAGTTTTTTTCACAAAAGCAGAAGATACACTGGCCAACATACTTTTTTGTCCAATGTATGCTGAAGTACATACATAATAATTTAGAAATATAAAAATATCCTTAATTTGCTCAAGAAATTTAACTCTATATTAAAAAAAATATTGAAGGGAAGTAAAAATAATGTTAGAAAAAGACATGGAGACATTTTATTACAAAAGTGGCTTTTTCAGTATATTACAGATTTAAAACAATTAAGATCATTAACTTTTGTCCTGCAGCTAGGCTGTTGGCCTGTTGAGAACAAATCCGCTAGTGGTGGTAAAAAAGTGGTGGAAAGTTTTTGATGTTGTGTATTAAGATAGTTTTAATAAGACCTTACAGTTAGAGGATCGTCTTATGTTGCTATGAATCTTTCAAGTTTCATTCGCTGAGAGACCTGGGAAATAGTTCCTGTTTGTTCACTTTACCGCATCTCATGAACTTATGTGACCTCTGTCAGAGGTCAAAACATCTTGCGCTTAATACTCTTCATGTTTTTAATTAATCGTGTTCATTTTTTTCACAAAACACAGATTATGTTTGATAAGGAGAGTGTACGAAGCAAATGATGAGGACAATGAAGTTCGCCAAGAGTTCACACCATGGTACGGAATAGTGAGACCATCTGTGTAATAACTTCAATTAACACCAGCTTATACACACAGTTGTCATTAGAAATATCGATTGGAGTAGATTTACCTGTTAAGTAGCCGAACAGTTTTTGAAAAGTAGCTTATGGTGCACTGTGAAAAATTCCATGGGTTTAGTTGATCAATCGTCTTATGTTGCTATGTATCTTTCAAATTTCATTCGCTTAGAGACATGGTAAATAATTCCTGTTTGTTCACTTTACCGCATCTCACGAACTTATGTGACCTCTGTCAGAGGTCAAAACTTCTTGCGCTTAATACTCTTAATGTTTTTAATTAATCGTGTACATTTTTTTCACAAAACACAGATTATGAGTAGATTTACCTGTTAAGAAGCCGAACAGTTTTTGAAAAGTAGCTTATGGTGCACTGTGAAAATTTCCATGGGTTTAGTTGATCTGAATCCAGGGGCCGTCCAATTTTAGGTGCCATGATGTATTTGGATGAAGCAGGACACACGTTCTGGTGGCCATCGTGGTATGCTCCTAAACTAAAAATTAAAACAAAATAGACGCCGTCAATTTCTATATACGATATTAAAATCTTTGTTAAATAAGAGCGATATACTAGTATATGAAACGCAAACATATTCAATGTTATAACTGTCCAACATGCTGATACCTGCAACAGTAGGAGATGTAGACATATCTTAAATTGAGTTAATATCTGGACTTTAGCATGGCGAACTACTTCACTTAACGCATTGAGAAAATTGTTATCTTTTTAAACAATTTTAAAGCGCTTACAAACGTTCTGATCATCATTTTATATTCTCTTATTACTCGACCATCAGTTTACAGTTGGTATCGTAATACGAACCTGTGCCCCAATTCGTGAGTGGCCGCGGTAACTGTGTTCATTATGTCCTGATTGTCCTCTACGATAGATACAGCCCAGGATTGCAGACATATCGAAGCGATATAACTTAATCCTAATAAAAAAAGACATTTATATTGCATTAGACGAATGTGTATTATTGCAATTTGTATTGACTCCAAATGCACATCAAACCGACGTGCTGAAAAGCAAAAGACTATGTTCTATGGTGGTTCTAGTATCAACTACTGTAAAAGAAAGGTGAAATACTCCTGAGCACGACGTTAGTCACTTAATCAATGCCTCAATAAATCACCGTGGACAATATTCACATAATGGGTCAATCTTCCGGATACAACAGATTCTGATGAGGTCAGATGTATTTGTCCGTATAAATAGACAAAAAAAGTGACAAATTAACTTCCAACTTTAAAAATAGAGTGACAATCTATCTACTAATTTTCCGTAAAGAGTGAAAACTAAAGCTATACAGAGCATTATTGTTTTTTTTTATTTTATTCAATTATTAGCAGATGTTTAGTCCTTAACATATTACACACAACTCACCTACTGCTGAGTTGTCCCCTCCTGTTTTCACATCGTATCTGAAAAGATGAACACACAAAATTAATGACAAATAACGTACACATTTTGACATTCCAGTTTTCAGATTTGTTTATTTCGCCTTCAAGATAATTGCAGTTTCTTTTCCGATTTTTGGTTAAACCTTGAAAGGATAGTCAAATGCATTTTGAGCGCGGCGTAAAACACCGATCAATCAGCCATTCACCAATCAGGTACAGGGTTAAACTCTCAATCGGAAAAGCACAAGCAGTTAAAATGAAGAAGTCGTCAGTTTGCACAATTTATCCAATGTATTTGAGTTATTTAGCGATGATGGCTTATTGAGATGGTGAAAGAAAACAACTGAGCATCAACTCCATCCCGAAGCAAAAACCATAACAAAGAGCTTTTAAATCTACTGTACCCAGTAAAAAGTTGAATGTGGTCATATTTTCCAATTTTCCCGCCATTATGGATTGACCAGGACCTGAAGAACGGGAGAACGTCTGCACCATCAACTGCATTCCCGAACACTTTTTGTTCTGTCCATGGAGAATCGCCTCTGGTCTGTGATAGAGAAAGGACATGTGAGACATGCCATGAGTTATAAAGATGTATTTCTGAAATTAATTTGATTGCTTGTAAACTAATTGCTAAAGTAGTTACAATAAAAGAAGATTATTTTTTTATTTCACGCTTGAATGTGTTTCTTCCAGTTTTGTTCAACAACATACTTACGTTATTCAGCTTAAAAAAGACAAATAAACAATAGAGTCGTTTAATCGCTTTAATAAAAACAATCAGAAAGTTTATGCCAATCTAATAATTGTACTTGACTACTTTACTTACTGTGGCAATCACATAGGCTGATAGTCGAACACACAGACTGAAGTCTACGGTCATTATACTGGAATATCTGAGATCTATCCCTTGCATTACCATTGCAAAATACCGCCTGATATTAAACAAGGCGTCTTCTTCCTTAGCCCATGTTGCATATCGAGGACTTCTTTGGAACCATCTGAAATAACAAATATTTAAAATGTGATCAAATCTTTCTTAGGGTTTTGTTTGTTTATTTGATTGGGGTTTGACGCCGTACTCACGTCGGTCAAAAACACAGAAAAATGGGTTCGCATTTCCCCTCTGAGAGCATCATGACAAAAATAAGTTCCCCTAACTGTCCGCTTTTACGCCTTTTGTTAATTAGTATATGTGTGTAAGTAACAACTAAGTAACAACGTGTCCTGCCAGTAATAGGACATAAGCATTACTGAACTGTTTTCTGTCAGCGTACAAATTTATCTCCTTTTTTCGATTTGAGCCTTAGCACACATCTATAGAGGAGTTTTCATTTTGCTTTCTCTGATAACCGAAAGAGAATAAGGGGGTCCCACATAATTTGATAATGGTTTGAGGAATCCCTCTCGAGTGATGGAAAAAATCATCCCTATCGAGCCGAAGGTGAGATTGGAATGATTTGTCCATGTCGAGAGTGAGGAAAAACAGATGGCATTTGCATTACAATTTACCGCTCAGTGATTTAAAACTATTGATCGGCTAATGTGATAAATGCGCAAAAGATTATAGTCCGGTCATCAAATCACTTCAATTTAACGGTTTAATACACGATGACAAGAACAAACAATATGTAAGGCAGTAATATTTTTAAAGAATTCGAAATACTGCAAATGAAATCTCGGAAATGGACAATTATTTAAACAAGGGTTCATCACCATGGTATCACAGCAAAGCTGCTCAGCTTGAAAAGTTAGTTCCGGCACAAATTTTGATTGGTTAACGTCAAGCCCTCACCCGACATGCGTGCGTAGGATGAAGTTTCTCGGATATGTTACCACATGGATTTAGCAGAGTACTATATGGCAACGCTCTTTTCTGTTGAAAAAAAGCTTACAGTTGGTTTAACTGATAACATGCAATATCAAGCAGGTGCATGTGTTAACGCACAGTAAATACCGCAAAAAATACAGCCTCGATTTCCGACGTCATGTTTATTGTGACTGCATAGAACAGCATATAAAATCATAGAAGCAGATTTCAAGTAGTGTATATATTCGGGAATAAGAATAACACAGTTTAAGTGCAGATCTGTTGTTATTGACCCATCGCGTTACAGAGTTAATCGTTTCAATGTAAACATAGGACGAATACAAACAATTAGCATGATTAACCTGTAGTCGCCTTATCCTGTTCTATTTAATACTTTAGCGCTGAAATACACAGGTTTTTTTCTAAAACACGTAATTAAAAGATAAGATAACTGTAATGAAAGTCTTAACTTTTTGTAACAATTAACCTTTTCTATGTTTCGTCCTATTAACAAACACTCGTGTACATGTAGATGCTCATAAATACCGTAATATTAGAAGATCGAGGCACGGATGAGTATATATGTTAAACAATAAGCTGACCCAATTGTCGGGTTGACCCTCTTTGATAATTATCACCATACATCTCTAACACAAACACTCTCATACGACCGACCCGGATCACGTGTGACCGTGCCTTAGTTTATGGTGTTTTATACTTGAGCACATTCGCATGCACTCTTCATTAAACAGAATGAATATTCAGATAAAATCAGGCTTCTAAACTGTCAGCATTAACTGCTTATAGACTGTGTTATAAATACAATAAATGGCCCTACCTTAAGCCATGATGCCTGTTAAACGTTTTGTATAATTGATATTGTCTCTAACGCTCACATGTTAAACGTTTTGTATAATCGATATTGTATCTAGTGCTCATCTCCTTAACGTTTTGTATAATCAACATTGTATCTAGTGCTCATCTGCTTAACGTTTTGTATAATCGATATTGTATCTAACGCTCACATGTTAAACGTTTTGTATAATCGATATTGTATCTAGTGCTCATCTGCTTAACGTTTTGCATAATCAACATTGTATCTAGTGCTCATCTGCTTAACGTTTTGTATAATCGACATTGTATCTAGCGCTCACCCGTTAAACGTTGTGTATAATCAATATTGTATCTAGTGCTCATCTGCTTAACGTTTTGTATAATCGATATTGTATCTAGCGCTCACCTGTTAAACGTTTTGTATAATCGATATTGTATCTAGCGCTCATCTGCTTAACTTTTTGTATAATTGATATTGTATCTAACGCTCACATGTTAAACGTTTTGTATAATCGATATTGTATCTAGTGCTCAGCTGTTAAACGTTTTGTATAATCGATATTGTATCTAGCGCCCATCTGCTTAACGTTTTGTATAATTGATATTTTATCTAACGCTCACCTGTTAAACGTTTTGTATAATCGATATTGTATCTAGCGCTCACAAGTTAAACGTTTTGAACTAGACCCAGTATTTGGATATTACCTTAGGAGAAGCTCACCTTTCAAATACATCATAGGAAATCACAGCTATCATTTCCACACAGCGTGTTGTTCTATAGCCTGTTCGTTTTGGGCGACTTCGAACAGGGGCCTCTCGTATAATGATAGAAGCAGCGCTGGAAATATGGGCGATCTCTACAATGAAATAACAACATGGGCAACTTATAGGAACATAAAGGAAATAACCTTAAATAAGACTATACCTGAGTCGGTTTACATATTAAATATGACTAGAATATATGTCATATGCAGAGAATTAATCCTTAGAACAAAACTATGGAAAGATATGTGAACCATAAAAAGTGTTGCTTTTTGTAAAAGTTCAGATTATATTGCTTTTATCTGCTGCACAAGGTTCCGTAAAAGGAAATCAAGGCAATCGATACAGTATCGAATGTGAATTTAACTAAGCGAAGCCAACATGTACAGAAAGGTAGTTTGCACATACTGACAACAGTTAATGCTGTTCTGAAACAAACGGCCCCACGGACTAGTTGTCTACCCAAAATAATAAGGTTAACTGTGCTGTCAAAGAGCTTTACACGTCTCGTTTTAATAGATGCTTCATTAACATTTTGTATTTTGATACTTACCATCGCCATTTTCATCTGTTCTTTGTGTAATCTTATGTGTATCTGTACTACGTCTCCGTCTATAAGGAATCACCAATGTGTCGTTCTCAGCCAAGGGCGCCAATTCGTACAGAAGTCGATTTCTGTAGAAGGATCCGGTCTGTAACATAGAATCCATCAGGATGGTAAATATTTTGATAACTGTTAAACAGAGGTGATACAAATATGTACTCTTGTCCTAGTAGTAAGTGTTGACTTAGATGTTGTTCTACACAAGAGTTCTTTGGAATGTTTCATTCTTCTTGAAATGATTTTACTTTTTGATACAACTGTCCAATCGTTAAGCCGCAGAAGCCCAACCTTTCTTAGCTTTTTTAAATTCAACTAACAAGATGCCTAACAGAAAATCTGTAGACATGTGTAAGTAATGTTTACCGAAATGTGCCTACCGAGTTGTACCCGAAAATATGTATACAACTGAGTACCAGCTAATGGGTTCAAAAAACGTACCAGAAAACTGGTATACCAGAAAATGCCTATATATTTTTGCACTATAAAAAGTGTTTACAGATGCTTACCAGAAAATATGTTTACTGGCTTTTACTAGAAAATCAGCATAAAGATGTGTACCAGTAAATGCTCGGCAGAACAAATTTAAAAACAAATGTTCCAGAAATTCTGTATTCAGCCGTTTACCCTTTAATCTGTATGCAAATCTTGTGCATACCAGAAAACATTGAACAAATTTGTATACCGATTGGTGTGATAAAAAAATGCATACATATGTTTACCAGAAAGTCTGCATACATATGTGAATTAAAGAATCGTATAAAGACTGTGTGTCAACACTTGCTAATCAAATAGAATATATACAAAATAAAAGAATAAGCTAGCTATATTTTATGTCCTTCCAGAATAAAACCAAGGGTGCAGAAAGCGGCTCATGCTAACAATCAGATATACACATCATTACACAATCAACCTGATTAAGTGCAAAGTTACGTTAGAACTCGTTGTGCGTGAAGCAGAAACATATGTTTAATGTGAAATTTAGTCTTATAACTGTCGAATAATCGTAGCCGGAAACAATGCAGAGATCAACAGATAAAAATGATAGCTGACCGATATAAGTATAAGTCATAAATATTATAAAGGTCCGTGTCTAAAGCAAAGAGAATGTTACTCTTTTATAAGTAGCTATTGTATGGATAGAAAGCCAATCTCGGAAGGGGGGGGGGGAGGGGGGTATTTAGAGTGTAATGTATATTATGGCAGCCCGTGTCGTTGGAGTTTTCCGGGGTGAGTCGAATGGAGTAGGGGGTTAGGGTGCGGGTATATACCCAGGTTTGACGTCATGATACCAACACAATCAGAGGTATCCAAATCCAAGCTGTATTATAACGCTATATCTCATCTCAGTTGTGAAAATATAAATAACTTTTCGGCCCTTATATAGCCGTCTTTTGTTGTCGCTGCTAAATATAACAACAATATGAAAAAAATAGTCACAAAGCAAAGCACGACAGGAATTCCACTATTATACACCTTTCATAGTTTACAACTGTTTGGGTAACAATACAAACAGCTTTATACAAAACGTGTAGTGTTTACAATTTGCCATTTATGACAAGTAGTACACCCACTATATGAACTAATGAAGTGAAAGATTTGTGTAAAAAGATAGACAAAAATGTGTGCAATACTGGGATGCTCTATTTATGACGTTTGCGTCTTTAGTTTTTCAAAGATGAGAAAGGTAAGATCAATCATAATCGAACAACACTTCTTTTACAAAAAAAATGAAACACTTTCTTTATCAATAAATAGCCTATTCAATACAACGTATCATACAAATAATAATGATCAATTATCAGAAATGTTTTTGCAATATCTTAGATTTTTTGACAATGCGATACCGTCTGATCTGGTTGCCATGACAAAAGCGAACAACTTCGACTGAGCACTTTGTGACCACAATCACTGGTTCTTTCAAACAGAATATCAAAAATATGTACTAACATTCACTACATATGTTACTTCTACAGTCAGAAGGCTATAGCAATGTAGCAAGTTCCTGCGAGATCTAATCGCTAGGCAAATAGGTAATTGAATAGTTGAGAGAACTCAATGAAGCATGGAATCTACGACCTTGATCTTAATTAACATCGGAATGATATTCTTTTGTTAAATTAATCATTATTTTTGGGTTGTAGTTATTTTTCATGCGAGATTGATTGTACGCACTCATTTTGGACTCGTTCCCATATTAGGATGTGGTCGGACATACCTGAAGGCGGGGTATATCCGCATGCCTATACGTATTGAAATCAGCATGAAAGGGCTGTAAGTCACGTCGTGTGATCAACGAGACTTAACGTGGTTCATCCCACGCCCGTGTAAATTTTACCATTTATTTAAGTTTTACCATCGTACAGAATGCAAAATATATCACCATAATCCCGTGTTATACCAGGGGTGCGCCAACAAGCCAAACGTAAATTATTATTATTACTCGGCCAATAATGACTAAATCTAGGCCAAAATGAATCTGTATTATTAAGTTGTATAGCAGGTAAGTTTGACAAGATGAGGCTAGTTTGTATGTATATTTCTCTTTATCTGGAAAGTAACACCTATACATAAAGCTGTTCCTTTCTTTAGATCAGATAAGATAAGGGCAATGGCCAATGTGCTTCTTCTATATTAGACGAAAGCAGTTGTGAAACACGGTAAAGTGTGTTTCCAAACTACGGTAAATTTTTTGTTCTTTGAAAGCCTGTTTGTGGATTATTTTCTATAACAACACCTTATATCCTGAATATAATGTGAAACATCAACGTGTGGTTCTAAAAAAAGTACATTTTGATAGCTGTTTAACACCTCACCTTCTAATGAACGGGGACCTTGGACGCGTATAAGTTTGTTTAGCATGGAACACAAAATGTCAGTTTCTAGAAACAATTTTCCCATGAAAAATATGCTAACGGATGATTCGGCTTCAATGAATACAGGTATTTACTCGAATACAGAAGCAGTGGAACCCGAACTTGTTCAATTTTCAGTTGTGAATGTATTGACGAAGAATCACATTTTCAATTGATAGTGTAAAGCATCTCAGCCAAACGGCGTAGGAACGGACCAGGATTTGGAACTTCAAAGAGTCCAGACTTACCAGATTCGGGATGCAGTCTTCAGTGGCATTCTCACAAGAAACTTCTATAGCAGCTCCTGTATCGATGTCTTGGTAATATGCAATTTCCTGAAAACCCCAAAATAAAAATTCCATTAAAACTATTGACTTAACCAATTGACTTGGTAGTCTTGTAGTCTACATTCAGAAGACTAATTCTGAAATTGTCTGTTTCAATTAAGTCAGTACTACGTGCAATAGTAGGCCTAACAAAACTCACGGTCGTGGTTTCGGAGTAAAACCAGACGTCGAATATACTAGATTATACTAGTGCTATATTACTTGAACAGTTTGATAATCAACAATATCGAAAGGGAAGACAATTCAGACAATCAGTTCTGGGTTGGTCCGTTATGAAAAAATCGCGCTATTTATTTATTTTATATTGTAACCTTTTGCGGGACTTACAAATAACTGTACTTTATAGTATTTTCGTTATTTTGGAATAACACTTTCTTAGTTTGAACATATATCTGTTCAGATAAATTTGTAGGTTGAAACCCGTCCGGGAATCGAACCCAAAATATTCAAAAATAACGAAAATACTGTTAATCTTCACTTTCTAAAAGACACAAAAAATATTAACTGTACTTTATAGTCTGATAAGTTCTTTGGTTAAAACTTTATTGTGATTTGCGTTAGATGATGTCACTTGCAAGATGCTGGAGTCGTGTCATGGTTAATTATCCTTTGAGCCTTGGTCATATATTAGAAAGGGTATATTTTTAAACGTATCCTTAATTCAGCAGAAAAAAACTTTTTGCAAAATGACGCGACTTCTCCAGGGTTGAAACAATACCTACCGATAGATTGATTGATTGATTGATTGATTGATTGATTGATTGATTGATTGATTGATTGATTGATTCCTTGCTGAATCGAATTCAGCATATAAATATAAGAAAGGAGGAAAATATATCAACCAAAAATCCTGTTCCGTACATCGAAGCTATTTCCGGTCCAATGTATCCTTTTATGACAAATTATTACATAATCAGCCTGTTAAGTTATCTCTTGATAATATAATCAGTATGTTCATAAAGTAGGCAATCACATGTCATGTCGACTCTCATTATACCGTTACATGTATTCTCAAAACACTTAGAGGATATTAGTTGTGGTTATTAACGATAACATGTAAAGTTATGATGAACCCGTGAATGACCTAACACGAGCAGGTGCGTGTCTTTATTTGTTCCCTTGTTTTACTTTATCAATGGCAGCTAGATCATGATTCATCAAATTAAGTAGCAGCTTTTAATAGAAAATTAACTGTTGTAGACTGCTGTAAAGTCGGAGTATTTGCAAGTTGTCTCGGCGCATTCACGTGATTTTAGAATCTACTTACAGGTCACTGGCGATTAGGTCAAGTCTATGTTTTCTTAGGCTTATTGATTAAGTACCAACCGGTAAACTGAACAATTAAAGACCCGATGAAGACTTTGACACAAGTGTTTCGGGAAGATATACTTCTGTCAATGTATAGAGTACCTGAGAGCTTTGATGCAATCGCCGACTAATTAACTAATTTAATAAAGGAACATGGACCGAAATTGGAAACAAAACTAAAATACAAAACATTCAAAAAATAATCAAACATAATAAACTTTACTTAACATCGGGTCAAAACTACAGACAGTAGCTCATTTAGGAGCAATTCTCACCAGGAAATTCTAAATATACAAGTTTTACATGACCAAAAATACCTATACAAACGTTGAAATGAATACACAATTTACAGATGAAGACGTTATTAACATCTCTCTGTTGAAATGTATAAAACTAAGGGTGTATTATAAAGCATATAGATAAAGGTACTGTCTCGATGAAATACTAACAACAAATCAATTATACATCAAGCAATATTTTTTTTTTATTGAGACAATACGTTATACTATTTAAGTACCGTCAATACCCTGATATCTATTACAATGATAGATATTTAATGTGGGGTTATTCTATTGGCGCTCTTTTACTTATTTAAAACCTTCCTGAACATTGAAAGATAAAATAACTTTGCAACTTTTATCTAGCACGATAAAAGTCTTTATGGCCGTCTCAAAGACATCAAAGTCACATTTATATTGTTATAATCTCCTTTTGTACACTGTATACTATAAGACAGGAATTGAAAAAACAGGAAGACATTTATGTCTATAGTCTTTTTTAAAATGTTGTGTATGCCTAAGAACAATATCATAAATATCACAATGCACATTGAAACGTGGTTCCAATAATAAATTCATGATATGGTATTGTGGTACATGTGGTATATAATGTTTCGGAGCATTTTAAATTTTAATATAAATGACATATTGTTCTTAATTGAAATATACTTAGTGCGTGTTCCTAGTGTAGGTTACGTACCAGTCAGACATGACACAGATAGCGTGATAAAATATACACACTGTAATTAAAACGAATCCTGACGTGTGGTATTCTTTTAGGTCAGACACTTTAATGGTGCAAACCAACAAGTGTTCTGCCTTAATTACAAACATCAGCAAAATTCTACTCAGTTAAATTATATTAATTAATTATTCGTGGAAAAAATACAGGTTATTTACTTGGCGATATATTGCCTTTAATTGCACAAGAACCATACGTTGAGGTCAGTATCTACAACAACCACAGAGGATGCGCCATGGAGAAAGAATCCCTAGACTGATATTACCTTTGAAATAGTATACTTGAAACAGTATAGCACTGTGCAATTTGTTAAGGTAACATGTGTTAGCCTTACAGCACGCGATGCACTAAGAAAACATATATTTATGAACTCGGTGGAGACGAGCATATTTTTCTCTCTTCATTTATTCACAAAATATATATGAACCTGTATCATTGACTAGCTCCTTTGTCGGATCGCTCTAGCCGCTGCGAAACGAATCACTGATTACTTGCGATGACCATAACTTTCGAAGTAACATTTGGTCTCTAACACATAGCGCCTATATCTGGTGGCCATGCATCTGTTCTAAAATGAGCCTTATTTCAGTCCTAGATCAATGTTGTGCTGAAACCAAGGTCCGTACTTTTGGCTGCGTATTTACCTTCTAAAAAAGTTTACATTGCCATAGATGTCTGTTATTAATTGATGTTTTAATGAAAGAAAACAAATTGCATATTTGGAGTATTATTTACATAAATTTGCAGGATTTGCAAAACTCCATGTAGACTAATGACTATGTACAAGCTAATGTAATACATCCACCCTTTTTCTTCATATCAACCAGAGAGTCAGGGGTTCCTGGTGCTAATTGAAAATCATTTGAAACCGATATTTGTGATTGAAGCATAAGTGTATCGGAGAAGAATAAACAAACCGGAGTCTCGGGTCAAATCAAATCAGAATCTCGGTCATTTCAAAACTTATCAATGGCTAGTTTTAAATTAAAGGATGAATGGACTTATCGCGTTAGAGGTCCCGGGAGCCCCTCAGGGGTCAGTCAATTTCTGATTAACTTATGGATGGTTCGGTGATTAAACGCTCGCGGAAGTAGACGGTCGCTCGTCCGGTAAACCATATAAGTCAGCCATTTAACATACAAAATGCGTCTTTTTCCATTGTTAACAGAGTACATAGACACGATTTTCTCACAGTGTAGAACAAAATAAATACGATGGCAGGGTTCCTTGTCCATCTCGATTGTATCAATTAACGGCTCAGTGAACACCTAGGCCTAACTCCTACTTGTTTCTTTTGCCGGAATTACTCTGAACAAAAAGTAGGGGTCGAGCAATTAGTTTTTAAGGTCAGTGTGGATATCAAGAAGAAACCAAATAATGTTATATTTTCGCAAATTGATGCAAGCCTTCCTTAAACAAAGCCCAGTTAATTAAAACCCAATGACTATGATTTGTAATCAAAACGAAATCTACGAACAAGCATTTTTTGAAAAAAGGATTGTCAGAATTGGTCGAGATTATTTCTGCTACTGAACAAAGTTACACACTGTTTGCGTGACGCTCTGGATACTTTAATTAAAGGTTATTTAAGCCAGCCCTGTTATATCATTAAATATCCTCGAAATACAATATCAGCACGCAAAAACTTTGTTGTTTTGTTCGATGGCAATCAAACAGTAGTTAAGGTCCAACGCCCCCCCCCCCCCCCCAACCCCGTCACCCACATATTTATATTTAATAAAATAGAATATATAAGGGAATATGTTGTGATATGTCCTCTAAAAACAGAGAAACAAGTAAAGGCATGCGCCTGAGGAATTCTGCAGAATTCTGAGGCAATTCATATATGGATGCAAGCGTTGACCACTGGAAGTGTGTTTCAAGCAAAAAGGCTGCATTTCCCAACAAAAGCCAAATCGTACAAGGAGCTCTCTTTGTTTAAGAGGAGAGTTACGCGCTTCAATATGGCAAGAAAGAAGCATTGAAATATTAAGGTCAAAACTAGTCTTTCGTTCTTCGATGTTACACAACTCTTGTACTGGTCAACTTATCCGAGAAAATTCCACAATCCGAAGTTATAAGATTTCTATAAATGGGCAGTAATATTGAGATTGTCGTTTCTTGGGACTAATGCAGATTTTGGATAAATGTCACATACTATAGACAGAACCATACACAATTTATTGCATAATGTATTTTTTTAACTAAGTCTTAGCCAAATTTCGACCGGACGGATATTTGGGTTAAAGGGGCTGATGCAGAGACAGCAGCTTATTAGCTAGTTTAGTCTTGTATTCATGCGCAGCCTTTGAGTGTCATCAATCCGCCGATACAATCAGATTAAAAAACGCAATGCTTATTTGCTTAAACGATAGTTATAATATTTTTTTATATTTCAACTAGAACAATATACGTCATGCAGATGTCATTCATAGTTTGTTTTATAACTTGGGGCTACAAGACCTGTATACAATGCACACGAAGTAGAATTTGCTTTCATGTTAAAGGCTGATTATATACAGTAAAATCAAGTTGAATAAGAGATGAATTACACATTTACATACATATGTATCTAGGCTTATTTAAATGATTGTTAATTGGAATGAGTCTAAAATGTTGACTGGCTGAACTTCTTTCTTGCCGTAAACAGGATTATCTATTTTATATAGCCAATGTAGCCAGTTATCAAATATATGATGCTAATGTCAAATCAATTTGACGTTTGGTAATCTTTGTATTAACTTAAGTTCAAAAGAATAGTTAAAGCTACGTTAAAAAAACATTACGGTCGCATCACTGTTCCAGATACAGTAGTCAAATCACATAGAAATCAAAACGCTGTTAAAGAGGAAACATACTGGAGTCAAATATACTTAAAGACGATCATACTAAGCCCCAACCTTACGAGAGCCAAACACACTATTAAAAAGGGAAAGGTTAATAGATATAAATATACTTAGATACAAAAATGTTAAGATTAAAACATAGTAATACTCTTAGTTAGAGCCTCAAATATATTAATGGACCAAACATACTATATATATACTATATATTTTTAAGACTCAAATATACTCGAGTCCTACCAGAGTTAAACATACTAGGGTCAGTCCTGCGCACTGGGGTCATTGTCAAACATACAATAGGTAAACATACCAAGAGTCGAACATACTAGAGTTAAACATATTGGAGTTAAACGTACACCAGTCAAAGATACTGGAGTAGAACAAGATATGGTCAAACAAAGTAAAGTCAAACATACATGAGTCAAACAAACTGGTGAATAACTAAATAGCATCAAACAAAATAGATTCAAACGTACAAGAGTCAAACATGCTATAGCTAAACACGCTAGAGTAAAACGACTAGAGTTAAACATATTGGAGTTAAAGGTACAAGAGTCAAACATGCTGCAGTAGAGCATAAAGGCGTCAAACAAAGTAGAGTCAAACGTACAAGAGTCAAACATGCTGGAGTAGAACATAAAGGCGTCAAACAAAGTAGAGTCAAACGTACAAGAGTCAAACATGCTGGCGTAGAACATAAAGGCGTCAAACAACACGTACAAGTCGAATGTACTGCCGGCGTAAAGTAAAATAGAGTCAAACGTAGTAGAGCTAAATAAACTAGAATGAAAAATAGAAGAGTCGTTTATAATAGAGTGAAACATAATAAAATCAAATATCTTAGACAAAAAAATACTATATCCAAACCCTAAGAATCAAACATGTTAGAGTCATACTTGAGGTGAACATGTTGGTGTTTAAGAAACTTGCGTAAAACACATGCACTACAGCCTAGCGTTATTGGTGAAACATGCTATAACTAAACACATTAGTCAAGCACAGTAGAGTTAAACACATTGGAGTAAAAGTACTCTAGTAAAATATGCCAATCCGGACGTATTTTGTCAAACAAATTAGAAGTAAGCGTTCAAACATTGTAGAGTCCAATCTACTATAGTGAAACATTCTGAAGACCTCCCAGCTTTAAATCCCATCAAATAACTTAAAACCCTCCTCTCCCCTCTACCACCCCCCCCCCCCCTCCCCGCCACCTCAGCCCCCATATATACAAACACAATACCACCGAGTTACATGTTGCTCTCACTAAGATTTCATAAACAACAATTGTTAATTAAGATACCTATCTCTAGAGTCACAGTATCGTGGTAGAAAGGTTTCCGCTAAATTACAAAGGTCAAAATAAACAAGGTGTCTTTGTTTTGGAGAACTACTTTACATAATATACCAAGATATGACTGCAATTAATTCTGCATTAATTTGATTACTGACCCATTTAAAAAAAGTTAATGCGTTTTATATTCCATAGATATATATAGTGTTTATAGATATTATCAGACAAAAACAGGCAAAATAATAATACCTGGTAATTGTTTTTGGTAATGGAACATTGGAAGGCAGAAGTTGAATGTCCGAAGGCAGGTACAGGTATGTTTTCTAATGAATGACTGACTAATTAAGATTCCTTATCAGTGGACAGTTATACAGGTAAGTCATTTGGACAACCAGCCGTGGCTGACCCGTAACGCAACGTCCTCGCTAATAACAAGGTCTTAAACAATAGCATGCAAGATACGCTGTTAATCAATGTCAAAATATAATTTGACAATATCTAATTAGATGACTGGTGGTTTTACATGATGTCAATTGTGGTCAACCAAATGATAAAAATAGAACCATGTTGCACGCTTGAGTGGACCTATTGTGTATATTGTCTGTGTGTTAACCATGGACTCTTCAATACGGTATTTGAATTATAAGTTATGTGTCCTTCTCCATGAGTCAGGTGGTTGTTGTCAGGCTAGACATTAATGCATTAAAATGATACCAGAGCCTATATTGTGACAATGCGATATTCCTGATGTCATCAATGCCTCGCTGGTAAATTGCATTCACACATACCCAGTTCGACATCCATGACGTCCCCAATGCCTCGCTGGTATATTGCATTCACACATACCCAGTTCGACATCCATGACGTCACCAATGCCTCGCTGGTATATTGCATTCACACATACCCAGTTCGACATCCATGACGTCACCAATGTCTCGCTTGTATATTGTTATCACACATACCCAGTCAATCTCCCCTGCACAGGAGGTAGTTTCGTTTTGTTTCCAGGCTCTCAGCATACGCCTCTGCTCACCGTCAGAAAATTCTGACGAAACCATTTGAAACACGTTTTAACCCATTTTGTAGCTTTTATTTCAGGAACAAACGAATAATCGCATCTAAATATTATCAGTAATAGTAATTCTGGACAATATGTTATGTTCTTAGCACAAGACTCAAAGGGATTATGTTTGTGGCATTTTACATAGCTATATTCTCTGCACAACGTCAAACGTCATCACACTCTCAAAGTTCACTTTGCGTTGGTTACGTCATACAGAGTATATCGCTACATAAGACATCAAACAAAATCCAGAAGCTTTCACGTAATAATTTACGTTATATAATCAAGGATTCATGTGGATCCTAAAAGTAGTGTCGGGCCCCACACAGAGGTGAAATCCAAGTGAGTCGCTGGTAGAGATTGATACCCAGTTCGACATCCATGACGTCAACCATGCCTTTCTGGTATATTGCTATCAAACATACCCAGTTCGGCATCCATGACGTCATCAATGCCTCGCTGGTATACCGCTATCACATACCCAGTCTGACATCCATGACATCATCCATGCCTCTCTGGTATATTACTATCAAACATACCCAGTCTGACATCCCGTCTCAAACATAAAATACACAGACACCCAGCCAACCAGTTGTCGGTTTAAGAATCTTTACAGTTATCAACTTGACGTTCATGATTGAAAATGAAAATACTATAATGATGGTGGAGTTGAGTATAAATATTTACGCGGCTTGTTATCTATACATTCATCACAGTTATTCCTAGGCATACTTCACTGTTCATTGGAGGAAGATTTAAGGTTATACATGCTTTTTTCATCTGTTCAAAAAGATGCATATTTGGTTAGTTGCAAAACGCAAACTCCTAAGCCCTATCAAGCTATCAACATTCAAGAGAAACTACACATTAGTCTGTTAACTATGCTCAATACCCATTCGTGACAGCTTTAATTTTCTTCTCCTCATGTTGGGAATTGCCCTCTAATCTAAGAACAACATAGGCAATTCCCTAGGGACATATTGTACACATCTTACCACTGTATGGCAGCAGAAAGGTTCTGGACGTTCCCAGACAGTAAGGGTGATCTTGGGCATATCCCAAGCATATAAGCAGGGGGAGGGGAGGTGTGATTGTGGGGATGCTGGACCATGACAGCAATGTATGGCAAGCAATCGTCTCAATTCTTCTAGTAATAAAAACAATCAGTGTTGTTAAGTGAAAACCATTGACGTTAGGTCACAATGACCTATTTCCAAACTTACCAAATCTCCGGTCACATTCTTTTCGAAAATTGTTCCATTGCATATCACAAAGAGTGGCACATTGGGGTCAACAGAACTACTCCGTTTTAGTCTTAAATGTGCTGGATCGTAATCCGTGTACACTAACACATGTAACTCCTCTGGGAATCCCGACTCTATGTTGATCGTGTTTGATTCCATCGTTCTGTGTAAGGCTGTAAAAGACAGGTAAATAATTAATACTAAAGAACCAATGGTCATCTACATTAAATGTTGTAATGGTGATTATATATATAAAATTCTTACATAATAATGAATTGATTGATTTGACGGTGTCAAATCATGCTGCAATGATCGAAGAATATGAGGCGAATACTGTTTCCAACACTCTATAGTAATACGTATAGTAATGTACAGCGAACCCTTAGTGTATGAAATCAATCGAACATTTCAACTATGTGCTGAAGAGAAAACCCTCTGCTTAGTTATTAGATTCATTAAGCCATACTTGTAAATGTTATACGGCCCGAAGATGGAGCACATGCGTAATGCTGCTATGCATGTGCTAAATATTTCCGCTTCGATCAACAGAGAGAGTGAGATGCATTTCGTACAACGTATGAAATACATCCCTTTAATTAAGTCCTAATCGATGTTTTCCTGAACACATTTAAACGTAACCAGATATATTGTCAGACAGTAATTATTTATCCGTGCAAACATTTTCACGCAAAGCAATAAAATATATTGGCAATAAACGTGTTTTGTACACACATTCAGGCAAAACAAACTTCTGAACTACTTCACGTAAGCATTTACCATACAAGCTTTCGGTCCACATACGAGAAAGTGCCCGGGATGTGGGCCAACAGCTCGCACCGTAAATGTTTACCTGGAGTAGCTCAGAAGTACGTGCTTTTTTTGTTTTTTTTTTAATTCATGTCTTATCTTATTGACATTTTGACAACACTCAGACATGTATTTTGGCGATAGATTAATAAAGTCATAAACCAGAACAAACAATATGTTGGTAGCACACCAGAACGATATGTCTGTCACCAAGGTTAACTCGGGCCCGCATTTAGGGATAACCAGAACCATATGGTGGCCATAGACATTGACTATGAACAATGAGTTCTCGGGAACAAACAATATGTTTGCAATTGACGTGTTCTCTTGCAAGCTTTTTGATATTAACCAGAATTATATGTTTGCAACGGAAATGGACTTCAATGAAAAAAGAAAAGACTTCAAAGAAATGAAAAAAAACTTCACGATGTTCTGTGTACAAGTTTGAAATTTTATACATTGGCAATAGGCATATGCTCGTGTAAGTATCGTGTACATTGTCACAAACCATAGGCATACGCTCATGTAAGTATTGTGTACATTGACACAAACCATAGGCATATGCTCATGTAAATATCGTGTACATTGACACAAACCATAGGCATATGCTCATGTAAGTATTGTGTACATTGACACAAACCATAGGCATACGCTCATGTAAGTATCGTGTACATTGATACAAACCATAGGCATATGCTCATGTAAGTATCGTGTACATTGTCACAAACCATAGGCATATGATTATGTAAGTATCGCGTACATTGTCAAAAACCATAGGCATATGCTCATGTAAGTATTGTGTACATTGACACAAACCATAGACATATGCTCATGTAAGTATCGTGTACATTGTCACAAACCATAGGCATATGCTTATGTAAGTATCGTGTGCATTGACACAAACCATAGGCATATGCTCATGTAAGTATCGTGTACATTGACACAAACCAAAGGCATATGCTTATGTAAGTATCGTGTACATTGTCACAAACCATAGGCATATGCTCATGTAAGTATTGTGTACATTGACACAAACCATAGGCATATGCTCAAGTAAGTATCGTGTACATTGACACAAACCATAGGCATATGCTCATGTAAGTATCGTGTACATTGACACAAACCATAGGCATATGCTCATGTAAGTATTGTGTACATTGACACAAACCATAGGCATATGCTCATGCAAGTATTGTGTACATTGACACAAACCATAGGCATATGCTCATGTAAGTATCGTGTACATTGACACAAACCAAGCTCATTTGGCGGCAAACAGCATGGCCACTGAGATGGAAGGGGGAGGGGGTCCGTCGATGTGGCACCCCGGGACCAATGAGCTTATGGCACATATAGTGTTTTGGCTTAGTCACTATTTGCAGAATCGAAGGAGGGGGCCAAGTTTCCTTCCGCCCTGGGCCCACAGATTCACTTGGAGGCTCTGGCAACTAGACATGTTTATTTTGCACAATATCAACAATATCAGCAACGTATCTGCCACAAACCATGTGTTGTAAAAAACGGCCTCCGCGGTTCAGTGCAATTGAACGTCTAGAGCGGAAGTTGAAGATAACGCTGCACTGCTGTTGCAGTAAGATAGAGACAATCGAAATAGTGACCTATATATGCCTCATTGTTGTTTGACGAGAGCTTCATTGCTACCTCGAGAATGCAGTCAGAGTACCATCTCTCTTTCAATTATCTCAATCAATCCTGAAATGCCTTCGGGATTATTTGGTCAAAACTCTTTTCCTAACCGTTGCTTTGTTGTCGCGCTATGGCAATGTAAGTGTATGACATTCATGGTAATACTCATGCCATTATGGTTCGTCGTTAGGCTGAGGCACTTTCAAAAATTGCTGTTTTTGTTTTAATTGGACTGATTATTTCCTGAAACGGTGTGCATTTTTTTCACGTTTGTTTTGTAATTGCTTTAAACAAATCTGTGCCAATATCAATATAAAGTGCATGAAACCCATCAGACATTGCCTTTAGAAGGCTACAAAGCTCGGTATCCCTGGTGTAATCTCTGGATATTACAAGGTTTCTCTCAATAGGATAGATATTGTTCAATATGTGCTATATTCTGATCTTGTTATATGCGATTTCATTTACTTTATTCAATGGACTTCGTAGTCTCTTTTCGGAGGTTATAAATAGATTGGGTGCAAGAAACCTGTCCTATTAAACATTTTGACAGCAAATATGTTAAAGTTTTATCTAGAGTTGTAAGGTATATAACATTGTACGTATTGTACAGAATAGCGGTTGAACATCTGGAGCGATATCTTCGAATTGCAAACATTTTCCACGTGCTTCATTTGAGATAATGTAAGTGAAATAGCTGTATCTTGATAAGGTTTATCTGGCCTTCGCGTTAAACATCACAATAATATAGAGCTTATGTTATCACACCAAATCATCGAAATGAGACAAACGAATATTGCATGCCTGACAACACTTGTTAAGCCTATCGGTAAAAACCGTGTACGCTTGAGAAAACAGCCGTATAACTCTTATATATTCCAAGGCCTTGCCATTTACAGCTCCGGGTATAATTGCTTGATTTACACACTGGCGATCAGCTGGTTTAAGTAGTAATATAGCATATGCCAAAAACAAAACTTACATTTGATATTAAAATGATGTCATTTTTATTTCCTCAATATACTTTATATCTACAGTTATTATGTACTTTTCACAAAGACATCATGGCATTATTAAATAGATGAAGCCTCTGGCGAGAAACCCAAATAATTTCTCTCTCTTTACAAATAATAAAGTAAAATAATTGTAATCTTCAAAATTAACATCTAATGTAAGTCTCGTGTTAATTTTAATAAACACATCAACAAGGAGTGTGAAGCCAGCCTTGGTGCATGGTAACTCAAAAGTAAACTTCCAAATGTAGAATTTGATGTAGACATCTTATGGATGATTAGGGACTAAGTAGCATGGTTATTTACTGATATAGCTTTGGCGGCTGGGTCTTCAGATGCAATTAAATAGGTCTAGGCAATACTATTTAGAAAGTTCAAATCATTTACAGTATTATATTATACTAGAACAATATTAGACCATCGAAATAAATAGTAATTATAAAATCGTTATTGTCCTTGACATTTGTTGAGATTTGAAACTATATTTATTTATTTTTTTAAATACAATATTTATCATTAAAATGAATAGAAGCTTACCATTGCCATTTGCCAGTTTCAGATATAAACTCATGTACAGCACGAGGGTAAAGATCCATGTTGTAATATCCTGCTGTTTCATAGCTAACAAAAACACGTGGCTATACGCCGATAGGTAAAGATCATCTAAGCGTGCAATAGAAAGGAGAGAAAGATTTTATATGAAGAGAACCCAGCCCGTGACGACTCGGCGGTATAGACAGCTTCCAGTTTAAAACAATCCTTAGTCTCTCCTTCAGCCTTCTGTCCTGTCACTCGAAGTCTCACCAGCCTGTTTCTCTCCCCTATAGGCTCTTTCTGACTTCAGTCCATTATCTCAGTAAACCATCAGAAAACAAAAAGATTACAAAACATAACAGCTTCAGATCTTATCGGCAACTCAAGTTTTTTTCAACCAAATTAACTGAATGAACACATCAAGAGAGAGAATTGATACGAGATATGCATTTATAAGTCAGTATAGACGCTGGGTGATAATACTTTCCGTCACTGCCTCTAAAAGCCGAGAACCTAGCTTTAAAAGATCAGCATCAGTGGTTTTATCATTGACTAAAGATCTGATAACATCTGTCCTAAGGCTTCATGTCACAGTGTGCTCGCCATCTCACTGACCAGAACTTTATCATCAAGGGCTCTTCATTCATCAGAACTCTACATAAATGACCTCGGATGGCGGTACATCAAAGAGTTTAACGGTGACCTTATTTTATGACTTTTCCATTATAGCACCATTACCATAGATGTATCCATGTCAGACAATTGATGTACGTCTTAAGGATATATCAATTACTTATCTATTAAAATAACTAGTAACATACATTTTTTTCTCATTGCAGGATTCATTTCAATTTGTGTTTGTTTTTTGTTTTTGGGTGTTTTTTGTCCAGCCGTTAGCAAGGGTTTTGTGTGACGTTAACCTTTGATCAAGTAACCGTGACAATTACTCTTTTCGACAGTATTTTGTTTGTAGAAAGCAAGCATAAAAATTAACACGAACAAGTATTAATCAGGGCGACATTGAAATAAGGGAATACACAATTATTGCATTGCATCTTTAAGTTTCGAAGTCATCTGCCCTTCATGCTGTACATTTGGTTTCCTTTCTGGTTTTCAGCCATGACGCAAATTCTAATATTTTAAAATGTTTTACATCAGATTATACCTGGAACTAGTATACTGATCCTAGGGTACACCTACATATGATAATTGCACTGCCAGCGATATATTATAAAGCCGAATTAAACTGTATTACCACGCATGACAACTATTCACAGAATTTGCTGACAACTCCGTCGATTGCATACATTTATTTTAGACATTGGAAATTACTGGTTTCACCATTAATGCGATATATGTACTGTTCTTCATTAAGGGTGACAGAGGGTGGAATATTTCGAGCATGGTTATACTGCATTTTCTAAGCAATGGAGGGTCATTAATCTTCCTACAGGACACAAAAATTATATATATTTGAGGCAGAGTTAATGAGGATATTTAGTCTTGGTCGTACGCAGCCGTCATGTATGTTAAATACTGTTGAGCACGGAGTTTATCAGCAGTCATGCAGTAAGAGTCTTGCTCTGTACTTATGTTCTCGTGACAACATCCCCTGGCGTCAGTGCTGACAGCAGCTGCATCATAAGTCATCTTTAATTCGTGTTGAAAGGCCAATCAAGCAAAACCAAACAACTCGTTTGCATTTCCGAGACGATATGCATATGAAGCATAACGCTTGACGAATAGCAAAACCAAGTGCGTGGTGTCCTTAACATTACATATTAAACCACACACATAAACTGTATATGTCAGTGAGACTGGCTTAATCAACAGCATGTATTCACTAAACAGTAAGTTACAATTATACAACAAATTTACATATACTGTTAATTTGTCTTCATTATATACAAACCACTTGTACACAGTGAATGTCTTATTAGTTTATTCTATGTAACCAACTGAAAGTCAAACCCGTATCTTCAAGATTTGAATCGGGATATTAATACTGTTATAATGTTTCTTAATACATTTAAATGGAGAAATTATGGCTTGTCTTTACAAGTGATGCTTTATGCTTCAATCAAAATCTTTTTTTACAGGGTATGGTACAGTTTGATCCAGAAACTAGCCCCAGTATCGATCTTGACACGATTAGACATTCCACCTCGAGTCAGCGGAAAATGATGTCTGAATGGTATATGCAGAAATGTCATTCAAGTCAACTTTAGATATAATCTTGTGTCGTTTAGCTATTGAATATTAACGGAATGTCTGTGTAGTTAGGGATATAAGGTTTGACAGGTTCTAGTTAAATTACATATATGCAGATACTTCGGCACCATTTTCTGAAAGGATTTCATTGTATGTAAAACTTCGGTATGAGGGGCTCGTTTCACAAAGCGACCTTAGCTTTACGTTGAACGTAACTTTCGTGGCAACACTATGTCTTCAACACTGGTCGTCATGGTAAGCGTTTTGCGTAAGCTAAGATCGCTTTTTGAAACGGGCCCAAGCATATTATATAAGTATAAATTATTAATGAACATACCACTAAACCAACCAATAACACTGTCCATCACACTGGCAAACAAATATTTTGAAGGATTATTTCGATCAAAAATCCACCTTTATTGAATGCCCTAAATGTCTATCAGGAGATATTGATACAATTGTTCAGACAAACAGAATTTGAACTGCTTGAACGATTACTTTTTAAATCATTTGTTTCTTTTCCATCTCTTTTGTTATCCTATTAAAAATCATTTCAATATTGCATTTGTACCTCAAAGTTTCCAAGGTTATTTTTCTGACATCTTTTTTACTTTAACAATGTACAAAGGCTAAGGGTCTACTTTAGTTGAAGATGGAAGTTACTCTTTTTTAAATTCGAAATAAAACATACTATTTTCATTAAGGGTGAAAATGTCGCACAAATTTTTGGAGCAGTGCTCGCTTCAGACTACTCCATTGTGAGCACAACTATTGCATTACTTTTTCACTTAAAATTGAGTAAGCATTGAGAACTAAAGGGAAACGGCAAATAACTTTAGAAATAGATCAGAATTTGTTTTAAAGAGAATCAGATAACGATCGTTTTAGATAACGATATCCGTCTTAACTCGTAGTGATGTCTTTCTTTATAAATGAGAAAGTCGAGTCCAAGTATGTGATGCGCCAGGTGGACGCTAGGTATAACTATACTATAGTCATTTCACAATATCAGAGAGAGAGATAGTAAGTTAAATACACCATATACGATGTCAGAG
Organism: Mopalia muscosa; assembly: GCA_031763545.1. Classification (NCBI taxonomy): domain Eukaryota; kingdom Metazoa; phylum Mollusca; class Polyplacophora; order Chitonida; family Mopaliidae; genus Mopalia; species Mopalia muscosa. The sequence continues at coordinate 28,853 of JARFOD010076153.1, forward strand.
ATAGAGGCTAAGTGAATTAGACCATCTACGATCTTAGAGACAGAGAGAGTAAGTGAATTAGACAATCTGAGATCTTGGAGACAAAGAGTGAGTGAATTAGACAATATACGATCTCAGAGACAGAGAGAGTAAGTGAATTAGACAGTCTGAGATCTTGCAGACAAAGAGTGAGTGAATTAGACAATATACGATCTCAGAGACAGAGAGTAAGTAAATTAGACAATATACGATCTCAGAGACAGATAGTAAGTGAATTAGACGATCTACGATCTCAGAGACAGATGGTAAGTGAATAAGACAATCTACGATCTCAGAGACAGGGAGTAAGTAAATTAGACAATCTATAATCTCAGGGACAACGGTTGAGTGAATTAGGCAATCCACGATTTCAGAGACAGAGAAAAAGTGAATTAGACAGTCTTGATTGAGCCAATTCACAACCTCAGATATACATATTTCGTAGTGAGTTAATAAGTCAATTCACGATTTAAGATACAGTGATTTCATTGTGAATGAATGAGTCAATTCGCCATCTCTGATCCAGAGATTTCGTTGAGAGTGAATTAGTCAACTCACGATCTCAGATATAGAGATTTCATTGTGAGTGAATTAGTCAACTCACCATCTCAGATATAGAGATTTCATTGTGAGTGAATAAGTCAATTCACGATCTTAGATACAGAAATTTCATCGTGAGTGAATTAGTCAATTCACGATCTGAGATACAGAAATTTCATTGTGAGTGAATGAGACTATTCACGATCTCAGATATAGAGGTTTTATTGTCAGTGAATTAGTCAACTCACGATCTCAGATACAGAGGTTTTATTGTCAGTGAATTAGTCAACTCACGATCTCAGATACAGATGTTTTATTGTGAGTGTATTAGACAACTCACGATCTCAGATATATAGAGGTTTTATTGTCATTGAATTAGTCAACTCACGATTTCAGATATAGAGGTTTTATTGTCAGTGAATTAGTCAACTCACGATCTCAGATACAGAGGTTTCATTGTGAGTGTATTAGACAACTCACGATCTCAGATATAGAGGTTTTATTGTGAGTGAATTAGTTAACTCACGATCTCAGATATAGAGGTTTTATTGTGAGTGAATTAGTCAATTCACGATGACACAGACAGATAGTAGAGTGGTAGATATCAACATAATCATGTATCCACAGAAAATTCATTGACAAGAGCATGCTTTTTCTACTTTTATCTGAAAGGCGGAAATAGTATAAAGCTTGTCGTCTTCAGCTATAAACATTTTCAGTCTAAGCTGCCCATACAATCTGACTTCGAGATGTGGGCGTCTTGCAAAGAAAAGACGATCTCATATTCTGGATCACTTCTTACTATCCTGTTCTGATTGGACGATGATATTGAGACATTAGGGTGCGAAGTTCCGTAATCATCTACCTTGACAGGTGTGTATACCACAACAGTCACTGTGACCGATATTCTAAAGGAGCTGTATGACGTAGTATAGATGGTTACCTTTGCACTGATGGGCGGCGCTCGTTAACCTCTATACACCTGTAGTTATAATGACCCCTCAATTAATAGTTCGTCATGGTGGAAGGTTTACGCTTCCTCCATAAATTTTTTAACACTATAAATTTCCCCAAAAGAAGTTCAATTCAATCTTTTTCAAACAATGGTACCCTCTTGTATTATGTTTTAAAGATGAGATCAGATAGGATTAATGAACCCAGATTATAATGAAAAAGCCCTAGAAACGAACTCACTCAGGCTGTTTTCATTATAATATTTATAGACGTTTCAATGAAGGTTAGAGGATGGCTGTAATCGCAACTTTCAAGTTCAGCTGTAAATCAATAAAATCAATGTAATTATTCAATTTCAGTTACATTAATTATTATTCAAATGAATTTCTTTTCATAATTGTTCTATAAGCTTTAGGCACACGATATGGTACGAATTCGAACACGTTAATTTGTGTGTACATAGATTGGTATATCAGCAATAAAAAGATCTAAAGACTGTTGTTTCCCGTATTCAATGTACATTTCTTTCATTACCACATATAAATGTCACGTATGGCGATCATACACAACTGAATAAATGGATATGTGCGCCCAACACGAGTTGTTGAATTCACCACCAAAATGTTTATGGAAGTGTGGATAAATAACTGGTACGGTAGCGGGCTGAAGTTGAACATCCTGGTTTTCTACCACTTTATTGCCTTTATAAATAATACAAGTATAAACTATCTGGCAGATTATTCCCCTTCTTTGCTTTAAGTGTTGTTTCGTTTTGTTTTTGTCTAACGAACACTAGGAGATTATAAAATGTGTTGTTGTGATTTTGATGTCGTATGGAATTTATACTTGTAACGAATCGTTGATATGCTTTTTGATGTTAATCTTCGTCCCCTTCACTTGTTTTGTTTTATTATCATAAAATACGGTTGAATAAGCTGTTATTATGAGCGTATTAATAGAAGCAATGATAGTTAAAAAGTGTTAGAAAACAAGTCTAGCTGGGGGCTTTCTGACGTATGACGTCCTACGTCTTTTGAGAAAAGCCTAAATTTAGTATCAAGTGGCCTCTTTCGTGTTTGTGTAAGTTATGCTTTTCCTCTTGCAGCAAACGACTCGCAATGTCTACAAAAATCTTCGGATGCCAATATGGATTTTCTGACGTTTCTAAAAACGTGTCTTCATACTATACAGCTAATATAAGTTAACTTTTACGCAAACTGTATATGAAACCATAACCAAGCTATGACCACGTGACAATATCTCACTCAACGGTGGGGGTGGCCAGCTTCTTTTATCGCACACCTGTTAGAGTATCCAACGGACCTCACGTATATTTGAGGTGCATATATATTGTTTGGGGTTGGCGTTTGCGTTTAACTGCTAATACGTTATTTTGTTCCTTATTCCCCGGATGAAAATTTGTCCAACTAGCGTTTTCATACACAATTCCAGCAATTCTGTTATAGCCAGAATTCTTGAAAAAGAAAAAGAAACAAAAAACCGATACTTTTCGATGCAGAAAAAAACGGAAGCCGTATAAATTTGTTTTGTAATATTTTTAAAATCTTTATAAACAAAACAAAATGGTTCTTTAGGTTTTGTTATTTAATAAGATAAAGAGTTTATAACCTGTATATTATATCCCAGGTTTAATTAATGTATTGCACTCACATGACGGCCCAGTGGGTGAAGGATTCCAGCCCCCTACACCACTGGCATACAACAAAAACACCACAGGACACATACTGGACACTCACGGGACAATACATAGACATCACAAACATATCGGCATTCTGTTCCTCGTTAGCTCAGAAAGCACCATGGTAACACGAAGCTCCCACCAACCGAATTTAATATTAGCCCGTGACCGGTAAATGCCCTTTTTCAACAATTCCAGTGAGTGCATAACTTAAAGCGATAGGAACCTAGGAATTAAATTGTTAAACATGTAGAGATATGTGCCGAGTTCTGTATGTACCCCGTACGAATTCCTAACATATAAATTGATAGATAATTAAATCCGAAAAGATATTGGCTTCTTGTATATATTCTGTGTATTCGACTGTCGGTCTATACCTATCAGAAATATCGTATTAGAAAGAAAATGTTGCAGTCTTTTCGATAGCATTTACCTATTCTTTGTACTCTTTATAGTTGCAATTCTGTCTATCTACATGATGATAAATTTAGTCCATACTCCCAATATTCAATTCTGAAGCATATCTGTGGTTCAGAGAAGAAATTCTGCTTTTGCCAAACAACTAGATTGGTCACACACAATAGCTGACTAAAATCATAAACCTAGAGGCAGATCATCTAAATACACGTGAAGTACAATGGAATGGGTAAGTTGTTTAAGACTTCTTTATCTTGTTGACATTTGGTCATATCAAGTCAGAGTATTCTACGTTCCATTTTGAATTTTCTATAATTGATTCGAAATAAGACATATCATTTGATTGAAGGCGCAACCAGCTGTCCTTTGGCAAGGGTGTTCTTATGTCTTATAGCACAGAACGTCTCTTCATTTTTTCATCGTCTTCTCTGGGGCTGTGGTGTATTAATATATTAAACTATAACGCACTAATGAAGTTATATTATCTGTCAGCCCAATTACCGCTCGTTTTGATTAATGTGTTTTATGGGTGGTCTAATACGAAGACAAAGCTTAATAGCCATTTTATGTATAACTGTACAAATAAACACAATAACCCTTCCATTGTTTGTATCAAAGTCCGGCTTGAGTATTACTGAAGGTCCCTCTTGTAGGAAAGGAACGGTCCGCTTTGAAAAAACAACGGAAACACTTTCATTTTTGGAACAAATGTACGGCCTATTTGAGTGTTGAACCCGATACGCTGACTACAGTGAAAACAATCAAGCTATAATGGATCACTTTACACATTTGTTGTTACATTAACAGTGATTCCGAAAACTTCGCAGAAAGGTCTTTGGAGAGGCTTTTCAGCTTCCATGATGTTGGCCTTATTGGCGTTTTCCATCCATGAAGAGGATTTGCGCGACGACAATGGGATGGTTCATGAATTCCAACACTGCAATGTCACACTGCCACATACATATACACACACACGCGCTCACATTTTATAGAAAAGATAATGAACTATAATGACATTATATATCCCCATGCAATCGGCATTATTAACGTAAAGCGGAAATAATCCGTTAGATTTCAGACAAATAAGCCTGTTGTCGGAATAATTATTTAATTGGCTCACATGATCCTTGTGCATTCTCTTTAATTAGATGTTGTCATCTGTTAATGTGTGGTTTGTATTACATCCTGTTGTTATACTTATATGTGAAAGTTTATAACCAATATCATTATAGTGCACCGCAGGTCAGTGAGAATTGAAGAAATGGACAGATACACACATACACAACACCAGAACACAAGAAAAATACATAAACACACATGCGTACACAATTAATTGTATGCATGCCTTTGTAACTTGACAACTTAACTGAGTAATTTGGAGAGAGAGAGTGAGTGAGTGACTGAGTGAGTTGTAGTGAATGGAAATACATCGTATCCAAAGGAAGTTGTTATCTATTTAGGGAAAATAAAACCGTTAATGCAAATGTTCAGGAAAACTTATCGTAGGCCAATGAAGGTGGCACTATTCGACAGTTATTGATGCATTAAGTACGCTGTGGTTCAGAAATGTATTTTCTAAACCGTTTTGGTAACATTTTTACAAGTAGATAACCTGCTCTTATAACATTTTACTTTTGTTATTTTATAACAGTGACACGATCCCATCTTGCGATTTGGGCCTCCTCACAACATTATACTCTTTGGGTCAATGCATAACAATGCAAAGATTGCAACGTTGTGGTAATAAAGCGAATCTATTTCAGGCCATAAAGTCAGTATCTGGCCGTTTAGAATAAGTTAAACATACAAATGAACAGGGATTTCATCGTATAAAGCTTATATGCACGATTCAATTAGAATTCAAACACCTGACAGATGATAATGAATGAGAATTAATTACAATGTAAATAATAGTGTCATCACGATCAGTCTTGATTGTACAAAACATGCTATTAAATCATGGAGGATATTAATTTTCGTCAACAAACGATAACAATCACCATGCATGTTAATAAGGTGAAACTAAAATAGTATTTAAACAGGAATAGAACTTAGGCTTCGACCATGGACGTTTACATCAATTTAATCAGAACAATATAAAAATCTAACTACCCCCTCAAAACGCAACAAAGTTGTATTTCTGATACTTAAGACAATAGACAATAGGCAATAGTCCCGTAGTTGGGGCAATAATAATGCATTTATGCTTGTAGACTGAGACTCACATAAGAATAAAACCCACTATCCCCAAAATAAATGTGTAGGTGAATAATTTTTGTGTAGGTGTTTAGTTGTTAAGTCCCTTGGAAACTATCTAGTGAACAATTATACCTTCTCCTGACAAAAATGTAGCATAGCACCTATCCGTTTATAAACAGACAGTAAGATTCGGCCTTTCTTCTATTCAAATGCTATGCCCAGAAGTTTATTTGTAGCCCTATAGTTTTGGTTTAAAATTCATCATCCCTTTATTTTATTTAATCATTGTACTGTTCTGTAGACTGTGATATTTAAATATCAGGCCTTGTTTACCCGCCAAGACCACCAGGGGGAGGGTTTTTTTCGTGTTATCATGATCGACCTATATCACCCATTTTCTAGAACGATTCTTTTTCTAATCGGCTAACCGTGGGCCTTGGTTCTAGATACCTTGTTAAGGATTGGATAGATAGCTGGAGAATAACGGAAGGCTTTATTGTGACTCTGAACCAACGTTTCCTGGAAAGGGAACTTGTGTTTTGGTGCTACGATTACTATCTTTGCTCAGCATAGCTTGAAGTCATATTAAATCTAAGGAAGATATTACAACAATTAGCAGCTCCAGGAGATGCGTCACAGCTCACAATTGGTGAAACCCTGTCAACATGGACAGAACATTCATCATCTAAGCCTTTATTTAGTTATTTCTGAGCGATTCGGTTTCTATAAAACCGTGTAAAGCCGACGCGAAATCGGTCGGCCTATTCAAACGATTTGACATGCATGGGGACTACCACAACTCAAAACCTTGTAATGTTAAAAAAAATCTCAAAACCGACTCTGTACATTCGTACCTAGAAATATTGGCAGAAAAAGATTCCCGTCCATACTCAATAAACACACAGAGTGGGATGTTCGTTGTAACAGACTATATGTTGGGTTAACGACTTCAAGTGTCATTTACTAACGCACCAATGAAATCATAATACCGGGATACCAAATGTATGAATATACCAGTTTGGTACACTGAGCACAGGTAGAAGTTTGTTAAACAAAACAGGTCTATACGCACCCCCAGACAAAGTGAAGGCTATTGTAAATACCGTTACACATTACATTGTTTGTGGGTCTGTTGAACAACTACTTCAGTTCTTGCCAAACTAAATTCAAGTCCTTCATCCAGTGCATGAATTATAAAAGACAGACACAAGGCGGAATTAACTGATCTACATAGTGTATACGATAAAGCAGAATCCTTGATGGCGTCATCCGAGGTTATTGTTTCACAATTGCCAGTACATTTAACCTGAGGCGCACCATCACATGGGTTTGGGGCACTATTACACGTCATGACTAAAGACAACGAAAGACCTAATGTATATGGTTCCAGATCCCTCTCAAAACCAGAAAGCAACTATGTTCAGATATTTAACAGGAAACAGTGAGCATTATAAATATATCCTATATAAAGAAATGTCAGTTTTTACCAAAAACAATTGCTTACCATTTTAGTACCTTGGAGTAGTATAGAACCATTAACAGCCGATACAATGAAACATTGGGCTTTCGTTTTAACTAAAAAAAAAATCAGATTGAAAGTGACTGAATACTACTATAAACTATCCTTAAAATAAATCCTGTACTTTTCTGACTCTAAGAATTTGTTTTATTCACTTACAGACTTGCGACTCTTTATACAAGTTATTAAAGCTGTGACGTAGGCAGGCAAAACTCCATTCGGAACAATATGTGGCGGATAATGACGACTCCGTGGGGGATAATGACGAATCCATACCAGAGATACACGAAGAATTGCTAGATGATGAGAAATAACAAAATGGCGGTCGGGTTTCTATAAATACCAGTCACGTCAGTGATTATCCCTGGTGACGTCACTCGAGAATCACAGCTGACCCTAAATAAAAGTCAGATGTTCGAATCCCAATTTCTCCACATGTATGCCGAATTGTTTAATGAAACAAGTTGCAAATGGTTCAGTGAATATTGGACTATTTTTATACGTTTTCTAGGTATCAACCATTTGGG
>JARFOD010076154.1:0-13375 GCA_031763545.1 Mopalia muscosa
CTCTACATGACGTCGCAGGTATAGCAAGATGGCGTTGTAAGGGGTCACCGGAGTGCATAACCTTGTTTAGGAATGTTGGCGTTGTATTGTGTACAAGACAATGACTGTGTTTTGTTCTTTAGTATATGATAAGTAAGGGTGGTGCTTTATTCAGTACTAAGGAGCGGCTGGTTAGCAGCTTAGTACAGGATAAGTAAGGTTTGTATATTATTAAGTATTAAGATGTGAGGAGAGGCGCGCCCTCTACATAACGTCGGTGTGATGGATTGGTGCGGGGAACCCAGAAGAGGGAACCCCATTCCCGGAGTGTGGATTGGTCATAGCGCGGACGTGTGAAACTTGTTGTGGCGTCACAGGTTGTACGTGTTGGCCGTGGTTCTTGGTGTTCATTCTGTTGCCTAGAGAAAGGGGACGCAAGTCTTATATACGGGTACAGAGAAATAAATAAAAAAAAAAAAACCTTATGAAGGTCTACATCACAGCCTTAAATTTTAGAATTTCCACTGACAAGCTTAACATAATAGAGTTAGGTGACTACTCAAAAGAAGGACGATAAATTCATATTGACTCAATATTTTGGTTTATTATCAAACCATCATCAGGAGTCTGCTGAGTCAATATGAATTTTTCGTCCTTCTTTGGAGTAGTCACCTTACTGTATCACATCCTTCAAAGCACCGACTTTTAACAGTGTACAGTATGTAGACCGAAGTAGGTGACTCGGGTAGAATGTTTTAGAACGTACAATATTGAGTACTGACAAATACTGATAGAACGTTAGCAGCATCGTCCATCAAACTGTATACCAGTTTTCAAAACTCGGCAATGGCTCAACGCGCTTACAGTTTTATAGATTAAAGAAAGCAGCCGTTTAAGACGAAAAAACTTGTACTAGAAAGAAAATTGAAGGAGACAGGTAACAAAAGAAAAAGCAAATGGATCAATAAAGAATATAATATAGCTTGCAGCACCCTATATCAAACTGTTATGCAAATACATAGCTAGTTCTGGTCCAACAAGCTCCAATAAACATAAGCTATTGCGGAAGTTTCCTCCTGCATGTGCGTAGAATATATTTTGATTATTATATATAAAAATATATTTAAAAAATGAACATTTTAAAGCACGCCTTACCTCATTTTCCCATTGCAAGGGTCAAAATATGCAAGACGAGACTTCCACATTACTACCCTTGCTGTAATTCGAGGAAAGAATTTAATTGGACTATTGTATCAAAAAGCAACCAATCAGAAAGTCGTTTACATATCAAAGTGTCACTGCTAATAATTTGTCTGTGATGATGTCAGGACTCATTCATGGGACTAAGATCGTGCGTGTATATAACATGTGTAGCCTACTTGTTATCATGTGTTTAAATCGCCTCTTTCCGATTCTAGGAAAGCTCGAATCTAATTGGGTGTCGTAAAGAGAGGTCATCTGAAAGTAGCTGGTGTAGACTCTAGCAAACACGGGATTTTGCGTTCATGAAGGCAAGGTACGACCGGAAGCGAGGCTAAATCCTACGATCTTTTTCCCGCCGTGCCTGTGGAAGATTACCTTGGACGTTGTTTTTCTATTAAATTATTGATGTTTATGCAATCCTTTCGCCATTCAGATAGCACTATAAGCAATAGAGTTCCTCAGAATTGATACCCAGTATGATCTTTTCGTCCACAAAATGTTGGGTCGTGAAGATGCATTTCAGAGTCGAGCGTCATATGTTGCGTTTTATGGGAGGCAAACTTTAAGAGTTTGTCAGGCGAATTCATCTTATCCCCCCTCCCCCTCCCTGAAAACAAGTGATATTTATGCAAACTCTTGACGCAATCAAATCCACACAAATCAAAATCCGGTATGAGTCTTTCGCCTACAAAGTTTTGGAATCCGGAAATTGCAATCCTGGCGCCATATGTTTCTGCAAATGGATTCAATATGTTATGGGAAAAAATGTTAGGTTTGATTACGACTGAAGGGTTGATTGGTAATTGTAGCTTTCCTCTGGTCTTTAAATCAATATTGCATTATCATTATCAATACAGGGATTTGTGTTAATGATACTCAGTGGCGGCTCCAAGATATTTCCGATGGGGTGGCTAAGGGGGGTGGGGGCTGGGGGGTCTGTGGAATATTGTGCAGGGGCTGAAAACCCTGAAGCAAAGCTTGGGGGAAGGGTCCGGGAGGGGGGTGCCCCCCTCGCCCCCTGCGGCTTTTTGGAAAATAAAAAGCAGCTGATGGTCGTCCATGTCTCAATGTAAAACACTTATAACTTTCGTAAATAATTAATATTTTGAAAATACAAATTATTTTACTACTGAAAGTAAAAGTTATTTATAATTTAGTTAATTAAAATTATCTTTCATGTGAATGAGAGATGCCAGAGAGATATTAATTTACTCAGATGTGGCTGGGAAGTCAACCTCAAGTTATGAGGGGATGATATCGTTCTTAGTACAATTCCTCCGTCTTAGCCCTGCGTCTCAACCCTTTAAGGTTGGAAATTGGTCCGCCGCTATCGCTGGCCTCTCAAAACATATATCGGATTATTTCTGACTGTTTCTTCATACACAGTCACAATAATCTAACTCCTTCTTTCCTGACGGTTAAATAAAGTTTTATTTGAGGTTCTCGTCACGTTTAAGTTATCTCCCTTTGCAATGGTAAGATTGAAAACCATCGGAAAAAGAAAAAGGTTTAGATAGGTGGCAACGCAGGGCTAAGACGGAGGAATGAGCCGTATTCATTGGGATAATGATAGAGCTCTCCCCACGTTAACGTCCACTATAGGCCTAGTATTGTGATATGTACGTTGTTTGCTTACCCTATTATTTAGGCCATAATATTATCAAAAAAATACACAAAAATTACAAAATTATTTTTAGCTTTATAATTAATGGAAATAGATAATTTAAATACTTTGCAGTACCAATTCTTTGTTAAAATCTGTACCACCACAAAACTTTGACTTTGACAAAAAACAGCAACATACATTGAATATGTAGGCTAACTGTGCTCAGCTGGAAATTAATTTTTTGTACAGATCGATTATTTTAAATGCTGCTGTGTATGGCCACTGGACACTGGACATAGTGGCTTTCTTCAACTCTAACGTTCCTGCAAAAGCATGTGGCATGTGTAAAACACAAAAAATGTTTACCCTGTGAAAAGAGGTCTACGCCTACAGAATTTTATTGCTTTCAATTTTTTTTAATGCCCAAAAGTTGGGTGGTTGAAGGGGTGGCTGGGGCTAAAGCTACCCCTTGGCGCAGCCACTGATGATATTCCTTATATGAATGGACCGTTGGGTGAAATTTAGCACACAAAGAAACATGCAATTTACCATCATGAAGAAAATAGCTTAAATATTAGCTTGTTTGTTTGTTTGTTTGATTGGGGTTCAAGGTCGTACTCAAGGGTATTTCACTCACATGACGACGGACTGTAAACTTCACACTATTCCTGTCCTTATTGCGATAGAAAACCGGGAGAAAACCTCGTAAAAACCATTCTTGCGATTGTCGGAGCCACATCGTGTGGATCACTCATATAACTGATGGTCGATAGACGGAGAACTGTTTAAGCAGAAAATATTATAACACAATATTTGTACAATGTTTAACGGTGAGAGTTACTTCCCTTTAACTCAATGTTTTGTCTTCTTCTTTAAAGATCCTTATTGTACTAGGACGCAAAAAGCAATAATGAAAACAGCAACGTCCCGTTATACGCGTTCTGGAAGGGGTTACATCACTGCAATCATCTTGCTGTCATATTTTGGACTGGTAAGTAAAACTGGAACATAAGTAAATGCGTCGACCGAATGGAGCTGCTACTCTCCTAGGTATACATAATCTAACCAATCTGAAAGAATAATTTTTGTGTCTTGTGTAGAAGGTCGAGTGGCTGAGTGGTCTAGGTAGCCTGCATGTTCTGCTGGCGATTCGGTGCCTAACTCTGATGGTCGTGGGTTTGATTCCCGGACGGGTTTCAACCTACAAAATTTTCTGAACAGGTATATGTTCTAACTAAGAAAGTGTTATTCCAAAATAACGAAAATACTGATAGGCAGACATTAGCTACAATTAAGTGCTGCTGATGTTGTATTCTACCTGAGTTGAAAGACGCGCGTACTCACAGTGTAGTTGTTAGTCTGTTTGATTAGGTTTTAAAGCCGTCCTTAAGGATATTTCACATTACACGACTACGAATTGTCCATCTCAGACTGTTTCTGTATTAAATGTGCCGGAACCCCCGCAGGAAACATCGTTAAAACCACATCGCGTTTGCTAAAACCACACCGTGTGACTCACTGTCAACCTGATGGTCAGTACCCGTGAGGGATACTTTGAACTATGATAAGTCGGCCGACACTCTAATGACTAAACCACAGCCATGGGCTTAACCACGGTCGAAAGATTGAAGAAGACAGCCATTAAAATTAATTGGTGTGTCAAATGCACCGTTTGTCACTTACGTCCAGTAGGGTTTCGTCACTGTTTCAGCGGGAAGAATAATCAACAGCTAGACATATAAGAGGCTTGCTACATCAGGCGCTTCAGTCATGAGCTTTAACTTTAACCAACAAAACTCATTTGATATATTTACTTGAGACAAAGACATATTTTATTCTTATGATGTTCAAAAACACTTCTATGGATAAGTTTTTGCATTTAGGGACCTTCAAATTTCACTTTCCTAAGCCCCTCAAGACTGTCTACATTAAATATCCACCTGTTGATGTGGTAATTATGATTTTAAGCGAAAGTGTCTTGTAATTATGTTCAAAGTTTTTATCCGACAACCACTGGAGGGATTTGACATTGTCTTACAGGTGATCAAATAGCTACTTTCAGTTTCTGCGGGATAATTTACTGGTCAAACGAAGTGTCTCCTCTTCGCTAACAAATAGATTTATTCCGAGCTACTTACATTACATCCCTTTGCGGACCGAGGTGATTAAATCACAATCTACCGACAGGCAATTGATTGGATACCTGTCAACTTGTATGCATCCAATCACATGGCGTGTTACGAAAATACACTTTAAAAAAAAAAAATAACCAAACATGTACGTTTGTTGCAAGCGCATAAATGATTGGTTAGATGTAATTGTTGGTGGAGTTTACTCGAAACCTGATCAATTGAATCATCTGGTAGGTGTGTATATATAATGTGATTACAGAAGCAAGGTTGCCAATAGTCTGACGTACAGTCGTTCGAATTCTTGGGAAGAGAAATTTAAAGTACAGGCTGAAAGAAGAGATTAATAACTTTGATGTATTTAATAAGTTTTTTGGGGGGACTATTATCGCTTTAGTGCATAAAAATGCAGCTTCGCAAAAACACATATGGCATGTGAGTCGCGTTATGTGGTTTGCTATAGTTCACTCAACAACTTCGTGTTAATTTTCTCTAGCTCTAGCATAAGCGACATGTTACGAAAATGCGATAGTTTACCCAACGGTAGCGCAAACACGGGTCTGGAAGGTTGGCATTTAAAACATAGAGACAGAATCACTTTTATGAAAGAACATAATCAAATAAAATGAGCAAGATTTTTTTTTCTTAATTGCTTTCTCATCTTGGCTAGGGTCAATTATTGTTGGAATACACGGCCCTCATATAAGCGAAATAGTCTTACGCTCGGCGTAAAGCACCAATCTGTCGATCGTACTAGAACTGCTAAACCCTTTGCATCGCACGTTGACATATATTAGACCCAATTTCATTAGGCTGGAGATTTTACTTGCCAATTTCTGAATTGCAACCTTAACAAGAATATACCTTTGTCTGCTTTGAGCAAACTTACACTGTTTAAAGCCAATTTATATCAAGTTACGCTGGTAATTGTCTCATATGGCGGACTGTATAATTTGGAATTAAACTCGCGTCAATGTCGAAATCGAAAAAAACGAGTCGGTATAAATTTACTAGTCTTAAAGGACAATACCCCCAGTTTCAGATTACCGTCTTCTCAATTAGAATATATGCCCAATGTCTGGTCCAATAAAACATGATCTTCTTGGCAAAACGTTGTCTTAAACAATGCAATTCCATGTTCGATTGTTAAAAACCAATATATTCCAAGCCTACTCATTTGTTGTGTGGCTATTTGTTTTTCAACTTGAAGCCCGTTTTGCAAATGGTCAGGATGATACTGTAATAGCACATAGCAATGTCTACAAGAGGCTTCTCATACCATGTCTACCTATTGTATGTTAACGGTTATAACAACTAACTGGGTCGTGGTCATTGCCTAGTGGTTATCTTGCCTGCAAATCAACCGTTAAGGACACTCATTAGTTATACAACGTGTGTTTTTTGTTTTGCCGTTTGTTGTTGATAAATGTGTGAAAATATCAAATATAGCATTTTGAATCAAACATTGTAAATATCGTGTTTAAAACTATGTCGGGCTACCAGCACTATGCGTTATGTTGGTTTTTACCCAGGGTGCTTGTCATCGGGCCGCACACAATGTGGCTTCGGCAATCGCCGGTGTAGATTGAACTGAATTTCATACTGAACGTTAGCGCCACGTGCAGTAACCATGATTTGTTTCTGGTACCAATAATTCTACTACGAGCGACATGTACTGTACATTATAATTATTGGCAACCCAGATTTTATAATTACTACATACATATACACGAGTCCCTCTTGAAATAGTTGATCAGGGTTTGAGTTAACTCCCCCAACAATAACACCTAACTATTCATTTATGCGCTTATTATGTGCTTATTTTTCACTAGAAGTGTATTTTCGTAACATGCCATGCCGTTTGATGCGTGGCTGTAGATTGTGATTTAATCACCTCGGTCCGCAAAGGGATGTAATGTAAGTAGCTCGGAATAAATCTATTTGTTAGCCAAGAGGAGACACTTCGTTTGACCAGTTAATTATCCCACAGGAACTCTACAGTAGCAATTTGATCACCTGTAGTCTTGCCTCAGACGATGTCAAAACCCTCGAGTTGTTGTGGGATAAAGACTTTGAGCATGATTAGAAGATACTTTCGATTTGTGTCATAATTACCACATCAGCAGATGGATATTTTAATGTGGACAACCGTGATTGGGCTAAGAATATGAAAATTCCATTTCCCTAAATGACAAAAAGTTATCAATAGAAGGGCTTTTAGCCACCACAAGAATAAATATGTATTTGTCTCAAGTTAATATCTCAAATGATTTGTGTTGGTTCCTGTTAGGTAAAGCTCGCGACTGAAGCACCTAGATATATATAATAACAAGTTATATATATGTGTGTCCAGCCATTGATATTATTTTCCCAGAAATCTACTGGATGTCACTGACATAGTTCATTTGACACACCAATTTATTTTAGCTTTATTGCAGGAACGAGCCAGAATTGTATTGGCTGTCTTCTTCACTCTTTCGACCGTGGACAGCCCATGGCCGTTGTTTAGTCATTAGCGTGTCGGCCGACTTATCATAGTTCAAAATACCGCTCACGGGTACTGACCATCGGGTTGACGAGTGAGTCACTCAGTGTGGTTTTGGCAAAAGCGGGGTGATTTTAACGATGTTTCCTGCGGGGTTTCCTCGACATTTAATCAAGAAACTGTCTGAAATGGACAATTCGTATCGTGTTATCTGAAATATTCTTAAAGCCGACTCTAAATCCTAATGACAGACATACAGACAAACAAAAACTACACTGTGAGTACGCGCATGCCTTTCAACTCGGGTAGAATACAACATTAGCCACACATAATTATAGTTATTGTCTGGCTATGTTTTTAAGTTTATTGCCTTTACTTTTCCATAAATCCTTTCTTAAAAACCTTATTAGAGTTCATGAAAACGCTGTGCTAATGAACAGCATTTTGGGCGTCAAGGCCAGGAGACAAAAATTGATTCATTAGTGTTTAACGCCACATTCAGCGATATTTCAGTGAGGCGAACATGTCAAAACTGTTTTATCCAACGCTCTTTACCCAAAGACAAATTTCCATCAGCCGTAGCAGTAAACATCAAACTATAAACAAATCGACTGAAAAGTAATATTTACAATTTTATTTTTTTTTTTTAGTTTTCATTGTGTATTTACAAATTATGTCAGATATAGCTATTTACAATTATTTATAATAGCAATGTCGAGTTTTTCGTTTTGGCGAGCCACTAGCACTATGTGTTATGAGGGCGTTTACCGTTGTGCCGCCCTATAGAAGGTGGAGGTGGGTGGGTTTTAGAAGGGGGAGACCTGATGTCTACCTGGTTTTTTAGTTTTTGATTGATTGTCGGATTTCTTATTTTGTTTGTTTTGTTTTTTTTTGTAGCCGTTTGTGTTGATGTAACTGTGCTTGTTTGTTTGGTGTTAAAGCTAACAGCAAAAGGGCGATCATCACCAGTTGGCCACTTAAAGAAAGTCTATGTTGCGACATAGACACTTTTAGAAACAGGGTGCCTCTTTCTCGCTTCTTACGATCAACCAAGGAAGCTGGAAGAGTATTCTGCAGGGCCTGCTGTTATTTAATGGCCCATCCGCTCTCCCACGGGGGGACAGCAATTGACAATGGCCTAGTTTGACATTATCCGATCACAGCTAACTGCACACATCATTTGTTGGCTGAATTAAAGAAACAACGAAAGTTTGGTGTTTTAGAATATATAGATAACCAACCGCACAATTCTGGGTTAGGATTTTTCGATGAACTATTTATTTCACAGGGACAAATAGCTCATCCTAAATTTATTTAATTTTATTAGTGGACTTGGATCGGTAAAATTTTCCGTCGTGCAAGCTTGGTCTATCCCAGGGTATGTGTTGTTTTCCTTTCCTACATACATATACAGTATATATATATTACCAGGCCCCTGTGTGTTAAATATGTTATGGAATATAACCACTGTGAATTCTATTGCAATAATGTCTTTACGAAGCACTGAAGGAAAATTAACTTTCCAACATTATGGTAGCACTTCACATCTTAGTTGTGCTAGCGTCCTTTATTGTTTGAATACACTACTCTCATATAAGTTAAATGCCATCAAGCCCAGCGTAAACATCAATCAATCAAATAATCAGTCAATTAATCAGTCAATTAATTAATCGATCAATCAATCTTCTGTAACATTGCACTCAATGTTGTTCGTTTGTTATCTAATATGAGCACTTGACATGTTTATAAGGATTATTGATGCATCCAACAACTAATCAACTCTTAACGATGAACTCAGCTATCCGTTCAAATTAAAGCATTGTAATCTGCGCTACTCATCTTAATGTTCCAATAGAAGGTGCCACAGACAATGTATGAGGACCACGTTTGCTATAAGGCGTCGGGGAGGCTAATTGAAAAACTGTCACCAATATTTTGCATACATCAATCCCGCCAACAAAGCAACATGGGGAAATATTCACATACTCCATAGTGTAGTTATAATAGTAGAAATAAGTTTGTCAGCAGATGTGACAGGTACCTTGTCCTGAGAGGTGACCAGGGACTATCTGTAAATACATTAACCTGACAATAAAGCGAAAAACACCAGCGTACGTCAGGGACAGGCTTACATATTCCATTCTGAAGAGTTTTGTACAAAATTACAATAGGCCGTTTTCTGCGAAAAACAGTTACGTCAATTAAGTAAAGTCATTCGGGTCCAAAGCAATTCGCATATAACATATAACAGCTTTGATTTATCTTGGTAACAAAATAACAGCACACAATGTACAAGAGCTTATACCACTGTTGATATGACATGATTGAATCAATATATAGCTGATTCGACAGCCCATCTCTTGGGTTATTAAGATAATTAATCTCGTCTTTTATAAACAAATATTCTCTCGAGTTAGATTAGCAATGATAGGATAATTTATATTCTCTCGACTAAGTAGAAAGGCGTCAGATGTATGTAATATGGTCGTTAGTATTAAAACATTTTCGAATCAGGCAGAGGTCAATTTTCCAACTCTTACAAACACAGTATAATTTGTACAATAGTTTTACGTCTATGGTAAAACCCCACGCACTTTTATCACATTATATGTTGTGAGACATTTTGTGAAAGTGGCCCCAAGTATTCAAGTAAACAGATGTATGGGAGTGTATCGTACAAATACTTTTTCTCTACATTTACTGTCCTCTTTCGACCATCAGGTATATCAGTGAGTCACATGTTGTGGCTCAGGCAATTGCAGGGTGATTTTAAAAGGCTTCCTCCGGTTTTCCACCGTCATTAATCAAAAGCGCAGTGTGAAGTGGACAATCCCTCGTCATATAAGTGAAATACCCTTGAGTACGACGTTAAATCTAAATTACACAAACAGACAAACACACAAATCTATATTAACGTGTTTTGAGAAGACCATTTTTTGTGAAACATCAGTGCGCTGTCAGTAAATGATGGATAGTCTAGACAAACACATCATACTTAGCACCAGAGGGATAACTGTCGGTTTTTCTCCATTTTTTCTTCCTTGTCTTCAAAAAGATAAAGAAGGTGATGCTGTGCATATAAAGATTGTTCAGAAGACAAAACACAGTAAGTGTATGGTCACATCCAGATTCAGAAGACCACTCTAAGAGAACAATCCTACAGGATCTAATAAGATCCTACACGTTTCCAAGGAGAAATCCCGTCTAATTCCATAATAAAATCCTATAGAATACCATAGAATAAATGTAGTGGATCCTTTAGATAATTATAAAATCATACAGGCTTCCATGAACAAATAGGTCCGCGGCAGTGGCTCAGTGGTAGCAAGTGCGCTTCCTGAACTGAACATTTACCGTTCACCGGTTCGAGACCGCCTTTCGACCATCAGGTCTATGGGCGAGTCACATGTTGTGGCTCATGCAATGACGGGGGTTGTTTTTACGAGGTTTCCTCCCATTTGTCCACCGTAATAAGACTGGACAATCCGTCGTCATATAAGTTAAACAGCAATCAAACAAACAAACCAAAAACAAATCCATGAACAAATATTAAATGATCCTTAGAAATCCACAACAAATGCTATAGAACCATGTAGTATACTTATAAATACTACAGTATCCTATAGAAAAAATTATAAAGTATTCAATGGATAAGTCATGAATGATTTTGTTTGTATGGATAGTGCCATCTATTTATAGAACAATTTCGCTTCTTGTTAGATCGATTGATTGATTGAATGGGTGGTTGATTACTTCGTGCCAACATACTATTCAGCGCTATGTCTGCTACGCACTGCCGCGAACAACATTGTCATTAGTTTTTATGATAGATTCCAGATATCATGGTTTTAATCTAAAGAATCCAACTGCATTCTCCAAAAAAGAAAATAAAATATCTAAACTTAACAAAAACAAACGTTATCAATTAAGGTTCTTACTGTCCCACGTGCTGAATGTTCATATCATCTGATGTATTTAGTGTATTAAACAGAATAGTTTAGATCTGAACCATATATATGTATATATTTTTGGAAAGCTTGTACACTCACAATTATATATTTGCAAATGTGATGAAAATGCCAATATTATTTCTAAAAATATTGCAAAATCAGTAAATGTCAACAGAAAAAAAATAGATTGCATTTTTCAAGATTTATTTCTCAAAGTGCAATAACGATAAGACTCAATAGATTCATTGACCTAGTAGAAAAGTCCTTAAATGAGTAAGCTGCGCCTCGTTTTCCTTTAATTTTGATTAGATCGATCACACTGGGTTTTTTGTCTATCCAACTTTTTTATTTGACATATGTAAAAAAACCCTGTCTAGAACTATATACTTGGTACTATACCCAAACTTCTGTTGCCTATTGTTCTCTGGTGGAAATCTGGCAGCAAAATAAACAGCAAAAACAGAGAGACAAAACCAAATTGTTGCCAGACGCTCAGGAAGCAGACAGGGCATATTAGATAGGGTCAAAAAGTGAAATCCCCACCGGAATGAGCTTCAGAAAAGAAGACAAAGTAAATCAAGGTTATGTGCCAGTATGGGTGTTGTGTGATGTTTTTGTTTTCACTATGGAACTGCCAGAGTTTACTGCGGATCTGGTCTCATCATTCACCTTCAGATGTTTAAAATCCCACACGGCCAAGAAAGGTCGGATATAGTACCTTAGAGCCGGGATATATGCTACTACCGAAGTGTTCAAATGATCAATGGGAGAACCCACGTTACCATCGACAAAGCGGAAAAAAGCGGAATTACCGAGACGAAATAATTCTAAATCACCATATCGCTTCTACTCAGTCCAGTATTGCTCCTTGTTGCGAGACTCGTGGGTCTCCACTTGTCATTCGCCAACAGTGAGTAGCACGGTCATTCTAAAATATAATCGATTCTTCTTCATACGTCGAGACATTGACTATAAGATACATCCGGGCCATCTTGTTGTGCCACTCAGGTCACCCCAAATATTGACGGAAATAAATGCGCTATGGCCCGGCATAGCGTGCGAGTGTTGTCTTAATATCGTCCACTATATAAACTCTCTGGAGAATACAATTGAAGCGGTGCGTATCAAGTAGGCAGACTTAGGTGTCTTTATTTTTATATATCCCATGCAATGTTTTTAGAAATTTGATCTGAAATAATATCAGAAATGCTGTAAGAGGCTTTTCTCGGTAAGGTGTGTCATAAAGAGGTATTTCCAGAGCAAAACTGCCGATTCGTCTATCAACAACTGCTGAGTCTCTCAAAAATGGCCTGTCTATTTAAGTAGAGCTGGGTCAAATATGTTATAGAGTTCACAATAATTTTATTTCACGTGTAGTGCATCAATCAGAGACAAGACAGAACAAATAAAGGACAATCAGAGGAAGCGATACAAAGGCAGAAAAAAATCCGATAGGCTTTCTTTCCCCTTAGCCCTTTTAGCCCAGAGAGCGACAGGGCAACAAGTTGATAGTGTTAGACATGCCATTCTCTTCCTTTTTGATACAGCGGATCTTACAAGTTTCAATGCAGCCGTTTCACTTGCGTATCGTGTAAACAAAGAATATAAATGCGTCAGAGGTGAAATTCATATTGAGCAGCTTAGTTTTTGTTTCTAAAATTGACAGTTTTATTAAAAATTATGAATGTATTGACTTTAATATAGTTAACATTTATATTTCTATTTTACTTTACCGTGCGGTATTAAGGAAACATCACTTCGCTATACCACGAACGCCACCACCTTACATTTTATAACCAGGTGGACGTGACAAACAAAATGCCTTGGATTGGATAAAACGTTTTCTGTTTCTGCGTAACAATCTGGCAACGCATCAATTAGAAAAATTATACTTATGTTTGACGGAAACCCACCTGAATGGGACTGGCAACACACAAGGACATGGCAGTACAACCACTTGTCGTTATAAACCGAGGCACACAGATTGACTTATTCTTGCCTCTTAGATATTTGCGTACCAGGG
>JARFOD010076165.1:0-20748 GCA_031763545.1 Mopalia muscosa
GCCATCACTACTATTTATGTAGTGCGGAGCCGGCGCACGAGAGCGCACGAGAGAGCGCACGAATGCGACCCGAGCTCTCTGACTATACTACTACTCGGGTGTTTGGTTTTGCTAGTTGTGTGGAATAAAAAATGAGTAAATAAACAGTAATACTTATTATACCCCTAACGCCCCAGAATCCACCACTAAGGGTGGCTTAATTTTAAATATAGCAGGTTTTCCTGAGGTCTTTAAAAATGCAATATTTTGGTTTGGATAGCTCTTTCAGTACAATTTGTTGTACACTCGCCGCCATTTTGCCTAACGAAGCGAGTGCTCGCTGTCGTTCAGGAGGGCGGTTCGTTGTCTCACCGAGCGTTCATATGTTCGCTCGATACACGTCTCAGGAAATGGTCCCCCTAAAGCGAGATTACAACAACAGCAAAACAAAGCACAGACTGCTAAAAGTCAAACATTCGCATATATTTACAGCCTTACAACTGATGAAACACACAAACATACATTCCATTATGAAATGCTAATTTCCTTGACGAATAAGCAGTTAATATTATATCAGGCAAGGATTTATTCTTCGCCAGAAAATTACACAAGATTTGCTTAAAGCACTTAGAAGATGGATGTTTCGGAAACCAGCTTTCAGCGCGCAGTGATACTCGTCGCATCTCAGCGTGGATGGACTTATACTTTATCTGTTATAAGCAGAAAATGTGACCTTTTGGATTAAAATGTCTATGCTTTGGTTTCGGTCTTGTTGTTCAGATCAATAACAATTTTCGGTTAAATTTTTCTAACGATGTTTACATAAGCGCGTGTATAAATATAATTTTTAAAATCTAGGTCAACTTCTAAACAGTTCTTTTAAAATCTTGCTACCAATCAATCAATCAATCAATCATTCAATCAATCGACAAATCAACCAACACTTCGCCCACCCATTTATTCAACCACTCATTCAATCAATCAATCAATCAACCAACTAATCAACCAATCCTTCGTCCACCTAATGAATCAATGAATGGATGAATCAATCAATCAATTAATTAAACATTTAATCAATAAAACAATCAACCAAACCTTCACTCACCCAATTAATCGAACAATCAATCAATAAATCAAACAGCCAATCAATCAATCAATCAACAACAGTCAATAAATTAACCACAATCAATCAATCAACTACAATCTATTAATCAATCAATCAACCACACAATAAATAGGGCTGAGTGAAAATGGGCACTCCGTCGTCACGTTGGTGAAACACCCTCGAGTACGACGTGAAATCACAACCAAACAAACAATAGAAATTAACATGGTATGGTTTGATCTGAATTTAATAGGTACCACGGTAAATTAAAGTATAAACTTTAAAAGAGTAAACCGTAGCTCATCAAGTAATAACCTACCTGCCTTAAACAATTATAAAGTTAAAATAGGCGACAAAGACTATCACTAAAGAATAGCACTCACACCTCAGTTCAACAATTCATATAATGTATATATATTTGTTAACTAAAACATACCTCCAATGTTAAACTGTAAGTAACAATTTAATATAATCGATAAATAAAGAAATGCATGTTGTGGAGATTTCGAAATTCTAATACATTAGAAATGGTTATGCATATAATGTCTTTGATATGTCCCTCTCTATTAGATTTCCTTTAACATTCTTGAGTCAATTATGTTAAATCAACTTCATGAAATTGTCAATTTCTTGTCTTTCACACACTTTATTTTTCTAGAAAAGTTGGTGGAAAAACGAAAACCATTAATTGTTTACTCGAGTCGGCAATGCATTTATCCAAGTCTATATACCGTATTGAGCTCCTGGGACGATTAGGACAGACGATCGGGGAGCCGCTACAGCTGGTGCAGCTGGAGGTAAAGCAGGTGGTGGTGGTGGAACAGCAGGGGGGAAAGCTGGTGGGGGAGCTGGTGCAACAGATGGTATTCTAGGAGCTTGAACTGCCTGTCGTGGTATGGTGGCTGTATTTTGTTGCGCTTGCCACTTAGCAAAAGCTTGAAAAATCGATCGCCAGTTTGTTGCTGGTGTTGGAGCCGCAGTTCTGACAGGGTTGGCTGGTGCTGGGCGCGCACCAGGGGGCGCTCTGGTATTTCCGCCATCTCCAAGCTCTGATGGTTCCATTGGATCTTCGAGATTGGGAGTTGGGACTGGTAGGAAAGAATTCATCAACGCAGCAAATGGATTAGGTCGTCTTCGAATTGGTTTCGGTGGAGGCGGAAAATTCATTAGAGCTGCAAATGGATTTGCTGCGGGTAATGGATTAGCTGCTCCAAATGGATTAGCGGCTCTAAATGGATTAGCTGCTCTAAATGGATTTGCTGCTCCAAATGGATTAGCTGCTCCAAATGGATTAGCTGCTCCAAACGGATTAGCTGCTCCAAATGGATTAGCTGCTCCAAATGGATTTGCTGCAGTCACTCCGCCGTCACCAATTTCTGACGGCTCTTTTGGGTCCTCGCCCGTTAACGGTGCTGTTGGTGGCGGGGGTGGACCTGGTGGTAGAGCCGCGGGTGGGACAGGAGGTGCCATCGGAGCCTGGAGTGCTGGTACTGCTGGGTTTGGCAATACATCTGAAAAAGCAGCACAATAATTTGTGATTGATATTATATTTTAAAGTATTAAACAATAAAATATTCAAATCTAACTTGTACTCTGCACAAGGCCGCCATAATTAGACGGCCATAACAATTGACTGGGGCCCTTTAACACAATGAAATGGCTGCCTGATGTTACCATATGGTGCAGAGGCTTTCAATATATAATTGATTCACCATCGATGGCGTCGAGTATGTTTATAGAAATACAAAACAAAAACTATGGTAGATAGATTTTGAAAGAGCTGTAAACCACGAAAAGTCTCAGGTAGACCTTTAAAGGGAACTTGTTATTTGTTTTATTTTATAGCACGAAGCTCAACATTTAGTTGTATTTAAGGGACATTAACATTTCAACTTTCGCCGATAGCTACACTCTTTTAGAAAATATTTCTCTAATGGAAACCTTTCTGGTTCTTCAGACATGGTTCTGGTGGAATCCTTCATGGTTTTGTATGGAACCCTCACAGCAACTATTCCAAGTATTTCCCCTTTCTTCTTATATCAAAGAATCATTTGTGACGTAATGGTTCCTTATAGAAATGTCATATTTTCTAAAGAATCCATAAAGAACTATTATTTCTAAGAGTGTAGAAAGAAAGAAAAGCGTGAGGGCCCAAATCTTATCTTGTTGACGAAGAGTATGTAACATGTAGGGGAAAAAATGATGCACTTAAATATTACTTACGTCTTTTAACCAATGTAGCTCCGTATGCGACCGTCACAGCCATTATTAAACAACACAACATTTGGATAGCCATGTCTGCATTAAAGAAATAAAAACAATCAGGATCAAATATTTACTTTCAATAATTTTCAAAGGATAAAATCACTCTTCCTTTAATAGTTAATGATAATGCTGTCTTTGCTTACCACTTGAGGAAAATAAACTTTCCAAGATTATGAAAACGCTTCAGATGTTAGTTGTGCTAGGGTCAATTTATGGAATACACCGCCATCATATAAGTGAAGTACCCTTAAGCCCGACGTAACACTCCAATCAATCAATCCTGCTTCTTTTATGGTTGTACTTGTGTCACCTTTATATCGTGGTTAAGTCACTGAACGAAAGAACTGACAAATGAACTAACTAACAAATGCATGAATGAATTAAAGAACGAAAGAACGAATCAATCAATCAACCAATCAACCAATTATCCGCCTTTGGAGAAAAAATTGTCAGACGTCTTTACTAGTTTTTTTCTGGTAGCGATTGGCGGTCCGAAGTCAAATCAATGTTATGGAGAGAATCGGTGCGTGGGGGAGTTCTATAGCATAATCTTCCATTCTGCGCTACATTCGAAAACTTTTAAATATGTGTACAAAACTGTAAGTTAGAGTAAAAAATATTAAAAAATAATAATTTTGTGATATACACTGGCCTGTTAGGAAACTCGATGACAACATTATCAGCAATTTTGTTAAAACACATCCTTCATAGAGGTGACTGTGTTGAATTGTCGCAATAACAAAGTGCACACAGTCAATCAGGATTTAAACTTGTGTGCTAGCATATACAATCAAATAGCCAAATATTAAAGATTTATAAAAATTCTAACATTTGAAGAAGTGAACTTACGGAAGCTTGACCAAG
Organism: Mopalia muscosa; assembly: GCA_031763545.1. NCBI lineage: Eukaryota > Metazoa > Mollusca > Polyplacophora > Chitonida > Mopaliidae > Mopalia > Mopalia muscosa. Next base: position 4,214 of record JARFOD010076165.1, read on the forward strand.
GCATCTATACTACGGTCATGCACAGTGTATAACTCTGAACTAATTTTGTTTTAATTACCCAGAAATTGTACGGTTCATTAGTTTATTTTAATTGACCCATGGTAATTTATTCTTAAAATATATGAATACAAACTTATGTCCGGGGTGTGATAAGATTAGGCCCTATGCTTCTCACCCAGTACAGACACATTTAGATTATTACAGCTGTAGGTACTCGTTGAGACGGAGATAGACTGAAATAATTGTGACATGGTTTAGAAAACGTCCATTAAGGGGTTACACCATGACTGTTAAACTTTCAAACCCACGAAACATGGCGAAATAAACTCAAACGGTTACGATACCAATCAACCATCCCTGTGGGTAAATTGGGAGGTAGGCCTATTAGCCGTTTCAAAATGTCAAATATCGCGAAAATACTATATAAACATACTTCGGAAAAATAGTAGTTTGGAGAAGTTAATAATTCGTCTAACTGAAATTGTGTATCTGTTTGAAAACCTTTATACGGGTTTTCAGTTGTACATATTAATACATGGAGGTCTTCATCAACTTTATCTCCCAAATTTGTAATTTGAAGCAAAAAAACGAAAACCAAAACAAATTCTCATACAAAAGACAAATCAAAATATAGTAGTTTAAATGATGGCGTTCTTTAGTTATTTGTAAGTATAGTCTTACATGATCTACATGAATATAGAAATAAAATAACGGACACACTTACAGGCGACTATCTCGTGATATGTGGCAATTTTCCAAAGCATTCTTGGTTACATACTTCCATCAGTAGTGCCTAATGCCTTTCACAGTTTCTAATTGTTGACTATACTTCATGATAAGTTTCATTATACAAATTCGGACTTTAAAATACTCCTTACGGATTATCTATTGCTTTAAACTTTCGTTTTAGATCGCTTAGCGTATTACAAAGTATTTTTTTTAAATTGTTAGGTTGAGTGCTATTATATGGAGCTGAAGTCCGTTTAAATGATCATATAAATAAGCACAACTTACCGGTCGCAGTCAGTTAAGTCACTGGTATATTTCTTGAATGTATAATGATTTACGACAGTTACGCTATCTCTTTTATATATCTTAAATTCAATACACGCGGCCAGAAATAGTTTTCTAAAATGATTTGAATAAGTCACGTTTATGGGGATCATAATCCTCCCCACTCCCCTGTACAATCGCAATTATCTGCAAATAGAAAAACTATCGCAAAGAATAGATCGAAACAGTGTCGATGTAAATATGTTAATATCACACGAGTGTTATAGTTTTTCCTATGGCATTAGGTAGACCTGTTAATTACTCAAAGGAAATGCTTTAAAAATACACACAGTCTTTCTGCTCGAGTAGTTCCGCAAATGAATGGCGTTACATAGGCTAAGAATAAAAAATAAAATGTCTAAAAAAATTGTTTTAAACTAAAAATATCGGAAATAAAAATGAGAAATTTAGCTGCCACATGTTCGTGTTTACAGCGTCCTGTCTGTTCACAAGTTACGAAAAAAATAAAAAAATAAAAAAAAAGAATAATAAAAATTCATATGCGTATGGCCATGTGCTATATAACTTTTGTCGATTTTTCTCCTTTTGTCAGTCATTCATGTTTTGGGGCGTATATGTGTTGACGAAAATGGAAACAGTATGACAAAATATAGACGGAAATTTTTGGTTTCGTTCCATTACCTCAACAATCTGTATTGTGAATTTAATTAATAATATTTTGAAATTGACTGCTGATTGATTGATAGATTGTTCGATCGATTAGTTGATTGATTAATTGATTGATTGATTGATTGATTGATTGATTGATTGATTTAATGGCTGGCTGGCTGGCTGGCTGGCTGATAAAGTTGCAGTGTTAATCCCCCTCCAGACATTCACTTACCACCAGTTCCTATTATGAACTATTTTTCAGACTAGAAAGCCGTATGTTTCGCCTGTATATTTGGGTTTAGATAATAAATGACAATAAGTTAAATAGCTTAAGGATATCAGTCTCGTAAAAACAATTATTATATTAAATAAAATGTTTCTATAAACAAATCATATAATTGCAATTATGATAGAAATGCCCATTAGTTTATATAAAGTTATAAATGTTACAATGAGTGTTTATGGTATATATCGGTACTTTCATATAATTGGTTTGGGGGATCTTTATAGGTTTGTTCGATCATTTTGTTACTATATCTATAGATATACAGGATCATTTTTCTGCTGCATACTTTGATCTGTATGGTCACGTTTCTGATGTATACTTTGATCTGCATGGTCACGTTTCTGATATATACTTTGATTTGCAAGGTCACGTTTCTGATGTATACTTTGATCTGCATGGTCACGTTTCTGATGTATACTTTGATCTGTATGGTCACGTTTCTGATGTATACTTTGATCTGTATGATCACGTTTCTGATGTATGCTTTGATCTCTATGGTCACGTTTCTGATGTATACTTTGATCTGTATGATCACGTTTCTGATGTATACTTTGATCTGCATGGTCACGTTTCTGATGTATACTTCGATCTGTATGATCACGTTTCTGATGTATACTTTGATCTGCATGGTCACGTTGCAGATGTATACTTTGATATGTATGGTTACGTTTCTGATGTATACTTTGATCTGTATGGTCACGTTTCTGATGCATACTTTGATCTGTATGGTGACGTTTCTGATGTATACTTTGATCTGTATGATCACGTTTCTGATGTATACTTTGATCTGCATGGTCTGCATATCTGTATGATATGGTCACGTTTCTGTTGTAAACATGGATCTGTATGATCACATTTCTGCTGTAAACATGGATCTGCATGGCCACGTTTCGTCTGTAAACATGAATCTGTATGATCATATTTCTGCCGTAAACATGGATCTGTATGGCCACCTTTCGTCTGTAAACATGGATCTGTATGATCACATTTCTGCTGTTAACATGGATATGTATGATCACATTTCTGTTGTAAACATAGATCTGTATGATATGGTCACGTTTCTGTTGTAAATATGGATCTGTATAATCACATTTCTGCTGTAAACATGGATCTGTATGGCCACGTTTCGTCTATAAACATGAATCTGTATGATCACATTTCTTCTGTAAACATGGATTTGTATGGCCACGTTTCGTCTGTAAACATGGATCTGTATGATCACATTTCTGCTGTAAACATGAATCTCCTGGTCACATTTCTGTTGTAAACAGATATGTATATGGCATGGTCACGTTTCTGTTTTAAACATGGATATGTATGGTCACGTTTCTGCTGTAAACATAGATCTGTATGGTATGGTCACATTTCTGATGTTAACATGGATCCCATGGTCACGTAAACATAGATATGTATGGTATGGTCATGTTTCTACTGTAAACATGGATCTGTATTTTCACATTTCTGATGTAAACATGGATCTCCATTGTTACTCTTCCGTTGTAAACATAGATCTGATGAACACTTTTATCTGTATGGTCACGCTTCTGATGTATACTTTGATCTGTATGGTCACGTTTCTGATGTATACTTTGATCTACATGGTCACGTTCCTGATGTATACTTTAATCTATATGGTCACATTTCTGATGTATAGTTTGATCTGTATGGTCACGTTTCTGATGGATACTTTAATCTGTATGGTGACGTTTCTGATGTATGCTTTGATATGTATGGTCACGTTTCTGATGTATACTTTGATCTGTATGGTCACGTTTCTGTTGTCTTAAAGGTCACTTTTGTTCTGTAAACATGGATCTTTATAGTCACGTTTCTGTTGTAAACATGGATCTGTATGGTCACGTTTCTGATGTGTACTTTGATCGGTGTGGTCACGTTTCTGATGTATAATTTGATCTGTATGGTGACGTTTCTGTTGTCTTAAAGGTCACTTTTCGTCTGTAAACATGGATCTGTATGATCACATTTCTGCTGTAAACATGGATCTGTATGTCCACGTTTCGTCTGTAAACATGGATCTGTATTGTCACATTTTTGCTGTAAATATGGATATTTATGGCCAGGTTTCTGCTGTAAACATGGATCTGTATGATATGGTCATGTTTCTCTTGTAAACATGGATCTGTATGGTCACGTTTCTGATGTATACTTTGATTTCTGCTGTAAACATGGATTTCCATGGTTACATTTCTGTTGTAAACATGGATGGTATGGTCCCGTTTCTGTTGTAAACATGGATCTGTATGGTCTCGTTCCTGCTGTAAACATGGATTTGTATGATCACGTTTCTGCTGTAAACACAGATCTGTATGGTCACGTTTCTGCTGTAAACATAGATCTGTATGGTTACGTTTCTGCTGTAAACATGGATCTGTATGGTCACGTTTCTGCTGTAAACATGGAACTGTATGGTCACATTTCTGCTGTAAAAATGGATGTCCATGGTCACGTTTCTGCTGTAAACATAGATATGTATGGTATGGTCACTTTCTGCTGTAAATATTAATCTGTATGCTCCCGTTTCTGCTGTTAACATCGACCGGTATGATCACGTTTATGTTGTCTTAAAGGTCAATTTAAAACATGGATCTGTATGATCACATTTCTGCTGTAAACATGGATCTCCATAGTCACATTTCTGCTGTAAACATGGATCTGGAAGATATGGTCACATTTCTGTTGTAAACATGGATCGGTATGATCACATTTCTGCTGTAAACATGGATCTGTATGGCCATGTTTCGTCTGTAAACATGGATCTGTATGGTCACGTTTCTGCTGTTAACATGGATCTGTGTGGCCACGTTTCGTCTGTAGATATGGATCTGTATGATCACATTTCTGCTGTAAACATGAATCTGTATGGCCATGTTTCGTCTGTAAACATGGATCTATATGATCACATTTCTGCTGTAAACATGGATCTCAATGGTCACATTTTTGTTGTAAACAGACATGTATATGGTATGATCACATTTCTGCTGTAAACATGGATCTATATGGCCACGTTTCCTCTGTAAACATGGATCTGTATGGTCACGTTTCTGATGTATACCTTGATCTGTATTGTCACGTTTCTGATGTCTTAAAGGTCGCCTTTTTTCTGCAAACATGGATTTTTATTGTCATGTTTCTGCTGTAAACATGGATCTGTCTGGCCACGTTTCGTCTGTAAACATGGATCTGTATGATCACATTTCTCCTGTAAGCATGGATCTCCATGTTCACATTTTTGTTGTAAACATAGATATGTATGGTATGGTCACGTTTCTATTGTAAATATGGATTTGTATGGTCACATTTCTGCTGTAAACATGGATCTGTATGGCCATGTTTTGTCTGTAAACATGGATCTGTATTATCACATTTCTGCTGTTAACATGGATCTGTATGGCCATGTTTCGTCTGTAAACATGGATATCTATGGTCACATTTCTCATGTAAACATGGATCTCCATGGTCACATTTCTGCTGTAAACATGGATCTGTATGGTCTCGTTTCTGTGTTGTAAACATGGATCTTTATGGTCACGTTTCTGTTGTAAACATGGATCTGTATGGTTACGTTTCTGTTGTAAACATGAATCTGTATGGCCACGTTTCGTCTGTAAACATGGATCTGTATGATCACATTTCTGCTGTTAACATGGATCTGTATGGCCATGTTTCATCTGTAAACATGGATCTGTATGATCACATTTCTCCTGTAAACATGGATCTCCATGGTCACATTTCTGTTGTAAACATAGATATGTATGGTATGGTCTCGTTTCTGTGTTGTAAACATTGATCTTTATGGTCACGTTTCTGTTGTAAACATGGATCTGTATGGTCACGTTTATGTTGTAAACATGGATCTGTATGGCCACGTTTTGCCTGTAAACATGGATCTGTATGATCACATTTCTGCTGTTAACATGGATCTGCATGGCCATGTTTCGTCTGTAAACATGGATCTCCATGGTCACATTTCGTATGGTATGATCACGTTTCTGTGTTGTAAACATGGATCTTTATGATCACGTTTCTGCTGTAAACATGGATCTGTATGTTCACATTTCTGATGTAAACATGGATCTGTATGATCACATTTCTGCAGTTAACATAGATCTGTATGTCCATGTTTCGTCTGTAAACATGGATCTGTATGAGCACATTTCTGTTGTAAACATAGATATGTATGGTATGATCACGTTTCTGTTGTAAACATGGATCTGTATGATCACGTTTCTGTTGTAAACATGGATCTACATGGTCACGTTTCGGTTGTAAACATAGATCTGTATGGTATGGTCACATTTCTGATGTTAACATGGATCCCCGTGGTCACGTTTCTGCTGTAAAAATAGATATGTATGGTATGGTCACGTTTTTGATGTAAACATGGATCTGTATTTTCACATTTCTGCTGTAAACATGGATCTCCATTGTTACGTTTCTGTTGTAAACATAGATCTGTGTGGTATGGTCACGTTTCTGTTGTAAACATGGATCTGTATGATATGGTCACGTTTCTGTTGTAAACATGGATCTTCATGGTCGCGTTTCTGCTGTAAACATGGATCTGTATGGTTACGTTTCTGCTGTAAACATGGATCTGTATGGTTACGTTTCTGCTGTAAACATGGATCTTCATGGTCACGTTTCTGCTGTAAACATGGATCTGTATGGTTACGTTTCTGCTGTAAACATGGATCTGTATGGTTACGTTTCTGCTTTAAACATGGATCTGTATGACCCCGAATATGGCATGGATTGGATACTGAGATTTTTGCATATTCATCGGTCGGAATAATTTGATTTCTGGAGTATTCTTTGGTGGGAATAATAAGATTTCTAACATATTCGTGAGAATAATTAGAATTCTGCCTTAGTCATTGGTCGGAATAATCGTTTTTTGGCATATTCATGCATCGGAATGATTATATTTCTATCATATTCGTGCGTCGGAATAATGCGATTTTGGGCATATTTGTGAGTCTCAAATAATTACATTTCTGGCATATTTATAGATCGAAAAAATACTATTTCTGGCACATGATGGTGCTGTACGATCGTTTTTTTGTTTTGTTTTTTGCGCATCCCTCGAATCGGATTTCTGGCATGTTCACGGACTTCTATTATATTAACTGGGGTAAGTAATGGGGTCAGGATTGTGCAGGTATGAATACAGGTCCAAGCTCCTGGTATATCAACGAGTCCCGGGAAGTACCACAAACATCACCTCGAAGATTGGCTAGCTGTAATACAGATGCAAATACGTATCGCAGATTTGTTTTAACGAAACCTTTAGAAATGAAGCCTGTTTCTGGGTAAGATATAATATGGAATCTGTATGACCTCTAACCTCGCGTAAAAAACATTTTCTCATGTTCATTGAACACTCACCAACAGACGGTTCCCTACCGAGGGAAACCCAAGCATTCCACGCCAAATCTCGGTCTCACATCGGGAAGGCAGCTTAAACCTACGAAAAAGAGTAGGCTTTACTCCTGACAAATTAATGATTTCGACGTAAAAATGGGCATCAAGTGCCTTTTGGGGGAGAGGGGCGGGTGGTAGTTATCCGATAAGAGTTCAAGGAAAAAGTCGGAATGGTTTAAATCAAGGTAACGCCATTCCAGTTTTATATATTGGAAAAAAGTGCAGAATCATGGAAACGTATATGGCAAGCCGTTTTATCACCTCTACCTTTATTCTGCACATTCTGAATTAGTTCTGCTTTTATTTACTTATGTAAAATTCTTTATCAAATATGTCAGTGATTTGAAAAACAATTTCACATATATCAAAAGAGAGTTTATTTTACATATGTAGAATTATTTTCAGCATATATAAAATTCTTCTTCATATAAGTTTTAAAAAATACCAAAAAAAGTTGTATTTATATATGCGAAAAAAATTCAACATGGATAGAATACAGATAGAAGTGATAAAAAGGCTTGTCATAATCGTACGCTTATTTATAAAGGTCAGGAAGACGCAAGTAATGTAACTAGGTTATCATCAGTGTGTGTGAACTGTGGGCATACACCTGTAATAAAATGCACAATGAAGAGGAATATTCAAAATCTATCACGAATAAAAGTAAATATGCCACCACAGTAACAAAAAGCTTTAGCCGTTAGGATACTTTTTTTTATATTAATGTCTATGGTGTATAAGCTGTCGGCCCACTAAACTGCCAAGCGTATTAGTTATGATATATCATGAATAACAGTCATGTAATTTGACAGCTCTTCTGTCACTATAGTCTAGCGGCTTATTCAATCGTTTATTCCCAGCTGGTCAGTGACAATCTATTATGAAAGTGACCCAATAACTCGATAGCGGTTGAATATTTTGCTTTATGAGTAACACTCTGGTCTCTATGGTGTGTGTTATACTCTACTATACAAAAGATAGTTTATCACATGGATCCCTGAACTCACCAGACCATAGATAATGGGAACCTCTGAATTAGACAGACAACTGATCTTATGGACCCCCAAATTCTCCAGACAACTGATCATATGGACCCCCAAATTCATCAGTAAATATATAATGTGAACCTCTGAATTCGCCAAACTGATCATATAGACCGCTGACTTCATCAGAAAACTGATCGTATGGAACAATTGAATTCACCAGACAACTGATGATATGGACGCCCGAATTCTCCAGACAACTGATCATATGGAAACCCGAATTCACCAGACAACCGATTACATGGATCCTTGATTTCATCAGACAACTGATCATCTGGACGCCCGAATTCACCAGACAACTGATCATTTGGCATCCGAATTCTCCATACAACTGATCACATGGAACCTTCAATTCACCAGACAACTGATCATATGGACCTCCGAATTCTACAGAAAACTGAAAATATGTCCCCCGAATTATCCAGACAACTGATCATATGGAACCCCGAATTCTCCAGACAACTGATCATATGACCCACGAATTCTCCATCAACTAATCATATGGATCCCCGAATTCTTCAAACAACTGATCATATGGACCCCCAAATTCTACAGACAACTGATCATATGGACCCACGAATTCTCCAGACAACTGATCATATGTACCCCCGAATTCTTCAGACAACTGATCATATGGACCCCCAAATTCTCCAGACAACTTATCATTTGGACCCCCAAATTCTCCAGACAACTTATCATTTGGACCCCCTAATTCTCCAGACAACTGATCATATGGATACCTGAATTCTTCAAAGAACTAATCATATGGACCTCCAAATTCTCCAGACATCTGATCAGATGGACCCACGAATTATCTAGACAACTGATCATATGTACCCCCGAATTCTTCCGAAAACTGATCATATTGACCAGTGAAATCACCAGACAACTGATCATATGGATCCCCGAATTCTCCAGACAACTGATCGTATGGACCCTAGAATTATCCAGACAACTGATCATATGAACCCCAGAATTATCCAGACAACTGATCATATGGACCTCCAAATTCCGCAGAAACTGATCATATGTACCCACGAATTGTCCAGACAACTGATCATGTGGACCCACGAATTCTCCAGACAACTGATCATATGAACCCCCGAATTCTCCAGACAACAGATCATATGGACCGCGAATTCTCCAGACAACTGATCATATGGACCCCCGAATTCTCCAGACAACTGATCATGTGGACCCACAAATTTTCCAGACAACTGATCATATGGACACAGGAATTCTCCAGACAGCTGATCAGGTGGAACCACGAAGTCTCCAGACAACTGTTCATATGGACCCTCAAATTCTCCTGAAAATTGATAATATAGAACCCCGGATTCTCCAGACAACTGATCATATGGAGCCCGAATTCTCCAGACAACTGATCATATGGACCCACGAATTCTCCAGACAACTGATCATATGGATCCCCGAATTTACCAGACAACTGATCATTTGGCATCCGAATTCTCCATAAAACTGATCACATGGACCCTTGAATTCCCCAGACAACCGATCATCTGGACACCCGAATACACCAGAAAACTGATCATTTGGAATCCCAATTCTCCATACAATCGATCACATGGACCCTTCAATTCACCAGACAACTGATCATATGGACCAACGAATTCACAAGAAAACGGATCTTATTGACACCGAATTCAACAAACAACTGATCATATGGACCCCCGAATTCTCCAGAAAACTGAAAATATGCCCCCCTCCTGAATTATCCTGACAACTGATCATATGGAACCCCGAGTTCACCAGACAAGGTTTTATACGGACCCTTGAATTCTCCAGACAACTGATCATATGGACCCACGAATTCTCCAAACAGCTGATCATGTGGACCCCAAATTCACCCGAAATCTGATCATATGGAACCACGAATTCTCCAGACAACTGAGCATATGGTTCCCCGAATTCTTTAAACAACTGATCATATGGACCCCCAAATTATCCAGACAACTGATCATATGGACCAACAAATTCTCTAGACAGCTGATCATATGTACTCCCGAATTCTTCAGACAACTGATCGTATGGGCCCACAAATTCTCCAGACAACTTATCATTTGGACCCCCGAATTCAACAAACAGCTTATTATATGGCCCAACGAACAAGAAAACTGATCATATAGACCTGTGAAATCACCTGACAACTGATCATATGGATCCTCGAATTCTGTAGACAACTGATCATATGTACCCGAATTCTCCAGACAACTGGTAATATGGACCCCAGAATTCAACAGACAGCTTATCATATGGACCCACGAATACACAAGACAACTGATCATATGTACCCCCGAATTCACCAGACAACTTATTATATGAGCCCTTGACTTCTCCAGGCAACTGATCATATGGACCAACGAATTCTACAGACAATTGATCATATGGACCCCAAATTCCACAGAAACTGATCATATGGACCCCCGAATTCTCCAGACAACTGATCATATGTACCCACGAATTCTCCAGACAACTGATCATGTGGGCCCACGAATTCTCCAGACAACTGATCGTATGGACCCCGAATTCTCCAGACAACTGATCATATGAACCCCGAATTCTCCAGACAAGTGATCATATGGACCCCCGAATTTTCCAGACAACTGATCATGTGGACCCACGAATTTTCCAGACAACTGATCATATAGACACACGAATTCTACAGACAACTGATCATGTGGACCCTTGAATTCTCAAGACAACTGATCATATAGACTCTTGAATTCTCCAGAAAATTGATGATATGGACCCCAGAATTCGCCAGAAAACTGATGATATGGACCCCCAAATTCTTCAGACAACTGATCATATGGAGCCCGAATTCTCCAGACAAATGATCATATGGACCAACTAATTGTCCAGAAAACTGATCATATGGAACCACGAATTGTCCAGAAAACTGATCATATGGACCCCCGAATTCAACAGACATCTGATCATATAGACCACCGAATTCTCCAGACAACTGGTTACATGGACCCACGAATTCTGCAAACAACTGAATACATGAACCTATATGTTCATACCATTTAACATATATTGCAGTCATGAATATTAATTGTGAATCTTCAATTGCGGTAATTACGTCAAAATCAGACTTAAACTGTTAGAGAATATTGAAAATATTATACAAATAACTGTGAACATTATAATAAAACGACAAAAGACGAAAATAATAATCTTGCTGATTATGTTTTGGCGTTCATCACTACCTTTTAAATATTCGGTTAATTCCAGGCTTGTGGTACAAATCTGATTATGTACATTATGTGCGCATTGAGGATTCTCATTTCCCATGGTGTTCTTTTATGCGTAGTGTTTGGTTCATTTTTACTCTAAGGTTTTAGGCATACAGTTGATAAGCCAGTGTAAACATGTTTAAATGGTTCGTCAATCTTTGTATTTATTATCTTAATTATCTAAATTTTAAAGAATGTTTGTACCGAATGGCTAAAAGGGATGTATCTCAATCTTAATTTAAAATGTTTAGAAATAAATGTATGTACCTCCGAATTCCCCAACAACTAATCATGTAAACCCCCGAATTTATCAGATAATTGATCATGTGGACACCCTGAATTCATCAGACAACTTAGCACATAGACACCCTACATTCTCCAGACTACTGATCTAATGGACTCCCTGAATTCTCCAGACAACTGATCATGTGGAACCCTTGAATTCTACATGCACCTAATCATGTGGAACCCCTGAATTTATCAGACAACTGATCATGTGAATCCCTGAATTATCTAAGCATCTAATCATGTGGATCTCCGAATTCTTCAGACAACTGATCATATGGACACCGAATTCAACAGACACTGGATCATCTGGACCACCGAACTCACCGAACAACTAATCATTTGTCACCGAATTTTCCATACAACTGATCACATGGACCCTTCAACTCACCAGACAACTGATCATATGGACCAACGAATTCACAAGAAAACTGATCATATCGACCCCGCATTCAACAGACAACTGATCATATGGACCCCCGAATTCTCCAGAAAACTGATGACATGGGCTCCCGAATTATCCAGATAGCTGATCATATGGACACCCGAATAATCCAGACAACTGATCATATGGACACCCGAATTCTCCAGACAACTGATCATATGGACCCACGAATTATCCAGACAACTGATCGCATGTACCCCCAAATTCTCCAGACAGCTGATCATATGGAACCGGAATTCTCCAGACAATTGATCATTTGGACCCCTGAATTCAACAGACAGCTCATCATATGGACCGACGAATCCACAAGAAAACTTATCATATGGACCCGTGAAATCACCAGACGACTGATCTCATGCATCCCCGAATTCTCCAGACAACTGATCATATGGACCCACGAATTCTCCAGACAACTGATCATATGAACCCTCGAATTCTCAAGACATCTGATCATATGGACCCCCGAATTCTCCAGACAACTGATCATATGTACCCACGAATTATCCAGGCAACTGATCATATGTACCCCCGAATTCACCAGACAACTTATTATATGATCCTTGAATTCTCCAGGCAACTGATCATATGGACCCCCTAATTCTCCAGACAACTGATCATATGGACACATGAATTCTCCAGACAACTGATCATATGGACACACGAATTCTCCAGACAACTGATCATGTGTACCCACGAATTCTCCAAACAATTGATCATGTGGACCCACGAATTCTCCAGAAAATTGATCATATGGACCCCTGAATTCTCCGGACAATTGATTATACGGCCCCTGAATTCACCAGAAAACTGGTCATATGGAATCCCGAATTCTCCAGGCAACTGATCATATGGACCACCGAATTCTCCGGACAACTGATATAATGGACCCCCTGAATTCTCCAGACAACTGATCATGTGGAACCCCGAATTCTCGAGACAGCTGATCATATGGACCCCCCGAATTCAACAGACAGCTGATCATATGGACCACCGAATTCTCCGGACAACTGATCTAATGGACCCCCTGAATTCTCCAGACAACTGATCATGTGGAACCCTTGAATTCTCCATGCATTTAATCATGTGACACCCCTGAATTTATAAGACAACTAATCATGTGAATCCCTGAATTACCTATGCGTCTATATCATGTGGACCCCAAATTCATCAGACAAGTGATCATGTGGACCCCGAATTCATCGGACAACTGATAATGTGAACCCTTAAATCATACCGACATGCCATCATGTGGACCCCTTATTTTCTAAGACAACTGATCTGCGGACTCCCGAATTCATCACACAAGTGATCATGTGTCTGCTAATGAGAGCCGTTGCTATAACTTGTCTGATACAGTGTCACTTTAACAAGTAAATGTTTTATATTTGTGTATCTCATGTATGCTAGAATAGTCGTTGGGAGAGATTAGGAGAAGGTATTTTAGTATCGGTTCGGTTACAAGAAGCCGGTTTTCTGTATATTTCATTAACCAAAAGGAACAGATTTCGAGTGTATTCTATTGACCAAGAGGAACAGGTTGCCTGTATATTTCATTGCCCAAAAGGAACAGGTTTCGAGCGTATATCAGTCATTGGTCAAGTCCAACAGGTTTTGGTGTATTTCTTTGGTAAGAGGAACAGATTTCTGGTGTATTTTATCTGTAAAGAGGAACAGGTTTCGGGTGTATTCCATTGTCCAAGAGGAACAGGTTTCGGGTGTATTACATTGTCCAAGAGAAACAGGTTTCGGGTGTATTACATTGTCTAAGAGAAACAGGTTTCGGGTGTATTACATTGTCCAAGAGAAACAGGTTTCGGGTGTAGTACATTGTCCAAGTGAAACAGGTTTCGAGTGTGTTACATTGTTCAAGAGAAACAGGTTTCGAGTGTATTACATTGTTCAAGAGAAACAGATGTCGAGTGTATTAGATTGTTCAAGAGAAACAGGTTTCGAGTGTATTACATTGTTCAAGAGAAACAGGTTTCGGGTGTATTACATTGTTCAAGAGAAACAGGTTTCTGGTATATTACATTGTTCAAGAGAAACAGGTTTCGGGTGTATCCCGTTGCAAAAGATGAACAGATTTCGGGTGTTTTCGAATGACAAAGAAGAACAGGTATCGGGTATATTACATGGGTCAAGAGGAAAAGATTTCGTATGTATGTCATAATCCGAGGTGAGCATGTTTCAAATATATTCTATTAAAAGTATCAGGTTTCGGGTGTATTGCATTGTTCAAGAGAAACATGTTTCCTGTGTATTCCATTTCCAAGAGAAATAGGTTTCGGTTGTTTTCCATTATCAAGAGAACAGCTTTAGTGTGTATTCCATTGACCGAGAGAAACAGGATTCGGGTGTATTCAATGGGCCAAGAGAAACTGGTTTCGTGTGTATTCGGCCAACCAAGAGGAACAGGTTTCGGCTTTATTCCCTTGACCAAGAGGAGCATATTTCGTGTGTAGTCCATAGGTGTGGGTTGTATTGTATTGACCAAAAGGAACTGGTTTCTGGTGTATTCCATGGGTCAGAGGAACAGGTTTCCCGTGCATTCCATAGGACAAGATGAACAGATTTTGGCTGTCTTCCATTGGTGACAGGGACATGTTTCTGGTGTATTCCATAGGCCAAAATGAACCGGTTTCGGGTGTATTCCATAGGCCAAAATGAACCGGTTTCGGGTGTATTCCATGCGTAAGATGAATAGGTTGCTGGTGTATACCTTGGTGAGAGGAACAGGCTTTGGTTGTATGCCATGGGCCAAAAGGAACATAGGAACAGGTCTCGGGTGTTTTGCATGGGTGACAGACAAAAAGAGTTATACCCAGTATTATTTTTGGAATCTTCTTATATCTGTGAGAGTTAATCGTAACTGTTACATAAAACAAAACATCAAAGAGTTTCAATGATTCACATGAATTTAGACTACTTAGAAAGGAAAAACTTTGAAAAAAAGCAAAAAGATAACCTAGATCTACTTGCTGCAACTGCTATGATAGTCGCCATCTTGTTTGTGCAGTGGAATATAATCTGTAGCCCCCTGATATCAACGAAGGTTTGGCTTACCTGTAACTGCGTTATTATTAAAACAGAATCATATTATAGACAATTATCTCACTTCCACACCGCTGATTATCGACAAGCTGTCAAGTATGATAGAGGTAATAAATGCACAAAAGTTATATTGTCTTTTCTCGTTAATGGTAATTTCAGCGGTTATTTTCTTTATTCTTGTGTCATATTACATTTTCTGAATGACATTGATTTATAAAAGTCAACGAAAGGGGTAAATAAAAAACGTAGTTCTTCCGACAATCCGTCGTCATTTAAGCGAAATACTCTTGAATAATGCTAAACCCCAATCAAACTAAATTTCTCGTTGGTTAAGCTCTATTTAACCGCTGTATATTTATTTTACGATAGATGAGAAGATCAGAAGTTAATGTCTATCATATCTAAATATAGGTTATCTGATCGTGTGAAGTTAGTCTGTCTGACCTGTTTTTATTGTAATAAGTTATTGTTAATAAAGTTCATTCGGAGGTTAAAAACGAATTTTCACACAGTAACAGACGTGCTACATAGCTCTTAAGTGTGGCTTGAAACGAAAGTAAACGTATCGCGCCTACTGTTAGTTTATCACATTCAATGAATATTTGCCTATTGGCCATTTGGTCTGTAAGCTGGCTTTGAGACAGCGAAAAATGTTGCCCATTATGTGTGACAAAACATGAATGAATCTTCACTGAATAGAAAACAGCTGACAATCTATTTATAGGCGTGAAATTTTTTTTATATTAATATTCATTAATAATGATAGTCACAAAAACTATCCACAGTTGTAAAAAACCGACCATGTACTAATTTGCTTTCACAATTAACTAAGAAGTATCATTGTCGCTGACAGATATTAGGCTATGCCTCTACCAACGGGCCTTTCTATAAAATACATTTTAAGCTAAATCAAAATATCTTATGGATTCAGAATGTTCATAATGTGGAATTTTGTTATCTGAGAAAATAAGCTCTGTCGAATTTTTTATCGGATTGCCTGTACCAGTGACCATCGGTGCCTGGGGGGGGGGGGGGGGGGGGGGGGGGGGGGGGGGGGG
>JARFOD010076176.1:0-20736 GCA_031763545.1 Mopalia muscosa
TGGAAAACCGGGAGGAAACCTCGTAAAAACCACCCCCGCGATTGCCGGAGCCACAACATATGACTCGCTCATATACCGGAGTTGATATGAGTTGAGCAGGGTTTATCAGGCAGTGCTTGGTAACGTTACCCCTCAGAAAGCCTGCCTGCTATTCATTGTGATTAAGTTCAATAACTAGCCTACTATTAAACTGTTTACTATCAATAGAAAGCAAGGTTACCACATCTACAATTATAATAATTTCATATCTATAATTCTATAGTGTAGTATGAACAGGTATAAATCTCTTATTTAGTAAGCTTTGAATTATTGTATAAGTTTTCATAAAACCTTGGTAATCCTATAAATGTTAGCTACATGTAACTGAAGGAAAGACTCACTTGGAACATGTCCGTGTCATGATCCTCCTTGTACTCAACAACAACGGCCTGGTTACGGGACAGTGTATAGGACACAGAATGCTGGGCCGAGTCCTGCACCACCTATATCAACATCAGGAGAAATAACACAATGATAAAATCAGGACCACATTATAAAAGGCATTGATTTGAGAATGGTATAAAAATCTATTGTTGATTTAAGTAATAAAAAGAAAACTTTATACAGTTAAAACAATTTGTATGGATAAAACTTCAATAATATTGTAAAGTTAGTTTTCCTCCAGTGCTCAGTAAAGACAGCATTGTCACTCTTCTAAAAACTACCCTAAGCCAGAGGGCAAATATAGACTCGGAGTTATCCATTGGTAGTTTGTAGAGTTTGTTAATGTCTTGGACTACAGCAATTCCATGTCATTCATCAAAAAGTGGTATTTCACTGCTGTAATGTGCGTGTTGGAGTTCACGCAACAACCACTAGAGGGACGCTTCTAGATGGTTATAGCCCCCAGGAATGAAATTTTTCTCGTATTTAGCGGGAAAATTTTCAGCAATTGTCATTCATTGCCGGGAAATAAACATGTTTTCAAGCAGTGTTCACTTGGAATTATTCTGCTTCAAAGCCATTTGTTTCTATTCTGATGTTACACATGAATACGTGTCAATTCACCAAGCAACACAAAGGCTACACCATTTGAGGACTGGATCAAGACGTTCCGAATTATGTCTTTCTAATTGTGTGACATCACCTGTAGAATAGCTTCATTACGTTCTGAACATAATGTTAAATGTCATAGACGATTAAATAAAACAGCTATTATTTATGAACTTGTTTTATATAAATAAAAATAAGAATTTTACACAGTGCTGTTTGAGTACCATAATAGTGCTCTCGTATATGGTTGTAAGGAAAACCCATTGACGCTTTGTTTCCTGTGAGTTATCTATTAAGTATTTTTTATCTCTAGGGATATTTATGGTATTCAAAATTCCCTGTGTAATATCTTCTGTTTACTCCATTGTGAAATATAATAAATCCATGATGTAATATCCTCTTTTTACTCTGTTGAGTAATTTGTTTGTTTGATTGGGGTTTAACATACATGTAGTACTCAAGGGTATTTCACTAATATGACTACGGAATGTCCACTTCACACTGTTCCTTGCATAATTTCAGTGGAAAACCACGAAGAAACCTAGCAAAAATTAAACCACCCCCACAATTGCCTTGTGAATGGTACAATGTGTAATATCCTTTATATACTCCATTGTGCAATATCATCTATTTACTTCACTGTAATATCCTCTATCTACTCCACTGTGCAATATCATCTATTTACTTCACTGTAATATCCTCTATCTACTCCACTGTGCAATATCATATATTTACTTCACTGTAATATCCTCTATCTACTCAACTGTGCAATTTCATTTATTTCAAGTTATAGCCAACTGTAGGTGCCTTAGGGAAGTTGTCATTGTGCGAAGATGGACAATATACAGTCATAAATAACCTAGATTTTCATGTAGTATTGTTTTGCAGAATCACTAAAATATTTATACATTTATATGGATGGTTAGTCAAACGGAAATTGTTTAAAAGATTTATAAAATGTAGTGTTGTAAAAGTTATATTTTATACGTAAAAACATACAACATACATAAATTGTTGGTAATTTTCAAGATGACTGCATGTTAAAGATGTTTTACAGTATTTTACACAAAATTGTATGTCCACATGGCAAAGTGAAATCAGAACCAGTGAAATTTGAAAGGTGATTTTTGAGGATATTTTTTTGTGAATTTATAGTTAACCGGCATGATGGGAAAACAGTATCCATGGAATTAAGATTATTTGTTTCCTTGCTTTGAGTTTTATGCCATACTAATTATAGCAGCCTTAGGGAAACCAATACACTTACATGTAGGTCCAGGAAGCCCCTGAAATGGACACCCCTAGAAGGAAAGGTTGATTTGTTTGTTTGATTGGTGTTTAACGTCGTACTCAAGGGTATTTCACTTATAGGACGATGGACAGAAATACATGACATCACAAACAAATCTGCTTTCCGTGACCCTTTAGCTCTGCGAACACCAGGGCAACAGAAAGCAACCTCTTTTCTCGTCTCTTACAATCGACTGAGGAAGCCAAAGGAGTATTCTGCAGGGCCATGGCCCACCCGCTTCCTCAAGGGGCTCACTTAGAAGGAAAGAAGTGCCATCATTCTAAATTTTGAGCAAGAAATATACTTTCTCATATTAAACTGTTGCATTTTCATAATTCACTATAATGTAGATTTTTATTTAACCTCTATTTCTGTCCATGGCCTGATTGGTGTACTTAAGGTTATTTCACCCACAGGAAGGCATACCAGCTCAACGGGTGAAGGAAAACCATCCTTGACAACCAACAAAGACAAGAAAGGACAAAAACAGGAGAGCATGTTGTCCTTTGGCTCACCCTTATACCACTGAGTCAGACAAGAAAGGACAAAAACAGGACAGCATGTTGTCCTTTGGCTCACCCTTACCACTAAGTCAAAGAAGTGGGGCCTGAGCTGGAGTGAAATTCCCTGCAAAGCGACTGGTACAAGGTTCAACTTTTCACCTTGTTTGTTAGATCCGTATCAATGGCAAGACAGGGCCACCACAATATGCATAACAAAGATTTGTTTATTTGTTTCAACACTGTACTTACGGTTATTTCACTCACTCAGTGGGTAATGGTTATCCTCCTGGACACTGGTGGAAACAAAAGCAAACTAGACAAATACAGGACATCATACAAAGACATCACAAACAGATTTGTTTCATGTTGTCTCTTACTTCCTCAGCACCAGGGCAACAGGAAGCTGCCTCCAATGCCCTATGTCGCAAAACCAATAAATCATAAAAATAAATCAGCTTCTTGTTGTTCTTCAGCACCAAGAGCATCAGTCTTGTCTTCAACTATAGAGTAGACCTATGCCCGGATTAGTCAAGTTTAACTCATGTACATTCTTGGTGGAAAAATTACAAATAATTGCTTACCTTGGAAGCTTGTGGGTTTTTAACTACATGTTTTCTAGCTGGTTTCACACCGTTGGCAATCCCTCGCTTCCACAGTATGAATTTACTTCTCCTCCTGCCTTTGTCTCCCTGGGGCAGCTGTCCATTATACCTGTTATAGACGATTGATTGATTGATGAGTGATTGGTGTAGGAGGGCTAATTCACTCAATTAACAGCAGAAAAAAAAACCGCACACAGACAACCATTTAATGCAAAGTGTTATTATATGTTGGGACTTGGGAAATTAATGTTTCTCCAGTGATACATAATAGTACATACACACAACAAGATAGCCAAGTGACAATTTACATATAAATACACTCAGCCAGAGGGCAGTTAATAATTTTCTTTTTATCTTTATGCACAATAAATCTAAGCACTCGATCTGTAGTGTAGGTTATGGTTGAAAAGATTGTGATCCGGTTGTTCAACTGTGAATAAACCAGAAATGGAACCACCATTTTTCTTACATATTGATTGGAATATGACCATTAAAACTTTGTTCAAAATTCTTAAAACCAAATTTTTTTTTTTTGGTTTCTTTCTTTGGAAACAAAGTAAACATAGGTTAATACAATTCTAACACCCAACAGATAACTAAAACTGGAAGATTTATTATGGTCTTTTGAAGGTGAAATTTCATAAGAGAGGAAGATACTGTTCAATATATCGTCAACTAAGCTTTAACATTAGAATTTCAGAATGAAATACAAATATCTTCATGCATACACATTAACAAGTGTTAAATGGCAAAATCAAGTTCAGTTAGACAAAAAAAATCTTAATAAGTTCGAGTATTTTTCAAAAAGTTGTTATTTCCTCAAGTCAAGGGATTTTCTGAACAGTAAACTTTGACAAAATGTTATGTCACAGCTCCAACACATGGTAAAATCACATGGTTAATTTAGACATAAAAATCTAAAGGTTTTGTTGGATGCCTTAGCCGATTTTTAGAACACCTGTTGTATTTAGTCTATTATGCAGAAGAGTATAAATCTGAAGCATATATATGTTTATACTTTTGGAAAGTTTGAATACTCAGGATTATATATTTGTAAATGTGGTGAAAATGTCAATATTATTTCTGAAAATATTTCAAAACTAATTAATGTGAAAAGAAACAAAATTTAAATAGACTGCATTTTTTATTTCTCGAAGTGTTATAAAGATAGGGCTCAATAGATGAGATGACCTTGTTTAAACTATAGCTGTGTTCAACTGTACATGTTTCTTTTTAAGGATTCTTATTTAGGAATGTACAGTTACTACACCAAACTTCATGTAACTAGACACCAATTGTAAGAATTGTTTGACACGAATACAGACAAATATCGCTTCACACATTTTATTATTTTAAATCACGGGAATGTCATTTCATAAAAATATTTTCATTTGATCAAGTCTCAGTTCGAGCGTTTATTACTGGGTCCTGACTATTAGTTCATAAAGTAGAGCTTACATGTTCGTACAAAAACAAATATGGTCATAGAACATAAAGATTCGTAAATACTTAGTATAATACTGAACTCGTTAGACCTAGTATTTGAGCTTATAAATACTTGTTTGAATAGGTTTTATTGATGAAAAAAAATATGGTCTATTTATAGGTCTATGCATTTTTCTCAATTTAGATGACCATTGATAAGTAACAAAAAGTAACAAATAGTAAAACGTATGGAAATTAATAAAATGTGTATACCACGCACATTCCACAACTGCCATTGTATGGGACTACATGTATCTCTGACTCGATCTCACAGGAAGATTTCATATATCATTTCAGAGGTCTGCTTAAAACTTAAAAATTAAAGATTTGCTATTTGGATATGATCAAAGGAAAACTAAGTTATAGGCTCAAATTCTAACTACATGTATTTGTAAATAAAATTTCGATTATATTTACTCTAACATATAGTTTGAATACCTAACTTTTTATCTAAGTGATAACAAAAATTTTATCCATTTTGGGCCCAAGGATTCCAGCAAGCAGTTTTCAACAAAATTTCCTCAAGTTAACGAATTTTCTGAACATTAAACTTCGATCCTCCCAATCCACTGTCCAGGCCTCAGTAGTCAGTGTGACCTATGGGTCAAATTCATAAAGAGAAATGGAGGACATGTTCGCAAATAATGACCTTGACTACATTTGTAATTGACTCGCATACATGAACATATAAATGTGGTAAACTATTTGTGTTTGTTTGTATGAGGTTTAACATTAGGATAAAGGATATTTCAGTTGATATGATTTCTACTACTCAATACTTAAAAATGGTGGAAACCAAGAGGAAACCTTGTTAAAACCGCCTGAGCTGCAGGGCTCGAAATAATTTTTGTTAATTCAGGGGCCATCAGCTCCCAATTGGAAGATTTCTAGGAGCCAAAATAATATTTTAGGAGTCAATTATTTTTTTTAATCTGTGATATACTTCTATAAGCTTACCACTAAATTCTTTCATAAATTGATTGAGGAAAAATAGCAAATAGCGAAGGAACGTTTGTTTCAATTGGCTTGATGTTGGTTTAACGTCGTGCATAAGGATACTCTAACCACAATATGTATTAATAATTATTTTTAGGACTCAATTCGATGTTATAAACAAATTGTGAAAAAACAAGGTTGAATTACTTCAAGAATTGAGCATGAAAGAGGTAAAACTATCGTAAAAAAGGTCCGAAATACATTTTGCCCATCTTCTGCTTTCCTTTTTGAGTGTACCATACAATGCCTACTTCTCAGCTGTTATTTAACCTACAGAACTGATTTTTCTCACTTTTCATCTCAACATATAGAACTAAAAAAAAAAGATTTTTTATATCTTTTTTTGTTTTTGTTTTTAAGACATAGTTATAAGAAGTTGAAATTTCCCTATTTTGACTTACGTGTTTTATTTTTTAAATTTAACACAATATTGCAAAAAAGTAAAACAAACAGGAAAACACTGAATGACCGTTTTTTGGTTTATATGGTGTAAAAGTGAACAGAATGGTGTAAAACAAGTAACAATTTGAAAAAGGGGTAGCCAAAAATTACTTTTATGCAAAATAAACACAAATTTCTAAAAAGGCTTCACTGTATACAATGCCCAGGTGTTTCACTAAATATTAACAGCCCAGGGAAAACAGAAATGTGACGGCAAGCACCGGTCACAATGACATTAATTCCGTCCTTATATCAACCCCCAATGTGCTAGATAGCAGCTGCATATTTTGTCTTATACGAGACTCAAATAAAGTAATAGGCATCCATTCCAATAAATTGTGTGTGATTGGGTTCACTGTCATTTTTTTAAAATTTAAACAAGCTGCTACCACGCTGTCTCACATTGGCGTAGCTATTGCACGGCGAATCTGCCCATATGATCTGGTTGGTTCATGCGACTTCCATATTATTTCGCCCCCTTCATGTATTATACGCTGGTACGATTCCATGTCGTTGTGATAACTTTCAACTTTTTAAACAGAAAGCATACAACAAATACACACACACACACACATATATATTTATATATATACCCGGTACATAACAAAATCAGATAACTCTTTGTAGCAAACCATAGACTCTGTTTCACACTCTGGTATAGTACTCAATTTGGGTGCCTCAGATTATACGCAATGTACTGTACATGTATCATGTGATCATGATTGTCGCTTATGATTTTTTTTTTGTATTTTCAAACATAATCACACTTGAATATTTCATTATTTCTCTGTTTCACTATTAAATCAAATAAATGAATCTGAATCTGGATGTGAAGAGGGAACTAAACAGTCAATAAATGCGTCCGGAAAATAAAAATAGTGAACATAGTCTAGTGTAAAGGACAGTTAGTGGACAGTGCGCAACAAACACGTTTTATTATGACGTCTATATTTCTTTGTGAATGAAAGTCATTAAATAGCTAACTGAGCTTTGACCAGCCGGCCTCTTTGTTCTTTAGAGCCGGAGATTATATCAAACGTGGACCGATTATGTGTAGGATGATCTCCTCGTGTCCCTAACAGATTATACCATCCTTTGTGTTCCAAAAATATTTATAGCTATTCGGAGATATTTGATAGACTAAAGTCAACTTTTGTTAGCGTCGAGTAAGATAACAAGCTGGTTTTCGTCTGAATAGGAAGAACGCTTTAATCGGCTAAGGTTAAAGGTGAGATTTTAATTGATCTGCACAACGTTTTCGTTTTATTTTGTTTTACGGATACTTCTCAAAGCTAAAGTGAAGATTTTACCTATGAAAAGTTTCGTAAAGCTAAGTTGTCGGCATTCATATTTTCATTACTCTATATGACATCCAACATTGACGTGCCGCTTTCCATATTGAATGTCAACTCCGTTTTCAGCCCTATTTCAACAAATCACCTAACAGTTCTTTGAAAATGTTAATGAATTCCCCTTCCGGCTTGACATCACGTAGCTGTAATTAATTACGTAGACACACGCCACTAACCGAATTCACCGTACACTGTGTTATTAACATACGCACGTACACCTCCTCGTGTTTTGAAGATTACGATCGATTATCACTGATCATTGTCTACGCTCAGTTAAACTGTCGGACATCAATTGCGATTTTTTTTCCTCAGTGTAAACGTTTCCGTACAAAATATTCTATAAACGATTTTTCTAAGGAACCCTGTAGAATTTTAAAAATCATATAGGATGTTTTGATATTTTTCATATCAGTTGAATGCCCTTGAGTACGATGTTTACCCCAATCAAACAAAAACAAGTCTGCCGATGCTGCTTTGACTTTTAAAACGGGTTTATCTCCTTCAAACTAATTCAGCCAATTCATTGCTTTACAATTACGGAATATTTCATTTCCCCAGAATGGTTCAAATACATTTTCATTCCACTTTTAACAGTGTATCTTACAATACAAAGCTGTGTATCTTATTTATTTGACATATTGTGTGTGTGGCGAGGTAACCCTTAAAAACATACACGAAAGCATATAAAGAAACCCAGAAAAAGTTAAAACAAAACTAACTTAAGGCTTGCGTAAATCTCAAAATATGTATAAGCAGTAGATGAATTAAACCCTCGCTATATATATTAAAAAAACTTATTGACTAAAAGCATTACTTTTATTTCTCAGGCCGAACTTTATAATATAAGATAATAACACTGTCAAATGCAGCGGCTGAAGTTGAACGTGGCATTTTAAACCATCTACTCAACGTTTTTGTTTTGTTTTGTAGTTGTTTTCAGTAGTAAAGTAACAGAATTGGCGATGAAATGTTTTGGTATTTGATCCAAATCTAAGAAAGCTATATTTACGGCGGTGTAAACGCAAGACGATATTTAGAATTCCGTGATGACGGTTTGATTCATAAACCGGAACGTTGAGTCGATCATTTTTTTTGTTGAGTTATTGCTTTGCAATATTCTGCGAAGCTTCCCAGCGATAGTCATAATTTAATCCACAAGAGTTTCGGGTTCCGTGAACTTCGTCAAGAATTGTAAATGACGTCACATCATATTATAAAATGACTTCAGTTCCCAACTGTTGTTGACAGCACACTCGAAACCAATATGGGTACTCACCCACGTATGTCAAATATATTGAACCTTACCAAGGTAAACAGGGCATTTGAATGCTGCTGTTTACTTCATAATTAAAATGTCTACATTGCTATGACGTCAGCTCGCTGGTGACGTCACTACATATGAAAACGACGAAACATATCCATGCTTTGAACATTACTGGCAATAGAGATGACGACACGTTATTCCGTTTGTACATCAACTCTTATCTAAAAATAAACAACTTCAATCGAGTATATAGCATTGTAAGCTAAATTTGACTTTGCGTGGGAGGCTGTTTGCTTTTCGGATGCGAAAGTTGACTTACTACAATTGCTCTTACTTTTAATGGTTGTTTCAATGGCGTGGTGGGCGGGCATAAATGATTGTGTCTTCTTCTATTATACAGCTGTCTTCAAATACGCTATCATAGTTAACCTTTTATTAACAGTTTATCAGAATGATGATTGAAATCTCTATGACTTTCATTGACAAGTTTTACATAATTTAAAAAGCATATAAAATAAAAAACGATTTTTTTTCTCATAGCACTGGCAGTTATTAAAACTATTCATACGAGAATATCCCAAAATATATAGTGACGTAGTATCTTTGAAAAAAGAAACGGAAGATTTATTCGAAAAGAACAAAATCACATGGTCATTGTAAAATTAAAGGTAAATTTGTTTTTTTATATTAAATCGATTGGTTGATTGATTGGTTGATTGATTGAGTGATTTATTGATTAATTGATTGATTGGTTGGCTGACTGGTTCGTTGGTTGGTTGCTTCAACAATGAAAAAAAGTAGGCCTTTGCCCGCTATCTCCAACGTCAAACTGTTTTGGAGATCCAGTTTTACTCGTCAGCTCAACAAGATACCGGTACTTATGCAAAACATCGCATTTACTAAAACATTGATTCTGAGGACTATAGGGCTCAAGGTGTGAGCTTGGATGACAGCGTTTCATTCTCAAGAAACATGTGTCCCAAAACCTCTGTAGGTATTCAAGTCTGCACTGTAAAACTTGCGCACCATTATGGCCACTCTATTGCAATATTGTAGTTTTTTAGCCTTAGAAACTTAAAGGAGCCGGACTGTAGTTCAGTAGTTAGAGTATCCAGTCACCTTGTCGACCTCTGATCCTCCATCCCTGTACCGCTCATAGTATCAAGTCAACTTGTCGACATCTGATCCTCCATCCCTGTACCGCTCATAGTATCAAGTCAACTTGTCGACCTCTGATCCTCCATACCTGTACCGCTCATAGTATCAAGTCACCTTATCGACCTCTGATCATCCGTCCCTGTACCGCTCATAGGATCAAGTCACCTTGTCCACCTCTGATCATCCATCCCTGTACCGTTCATAGTATCAAGTCACCTTATCGACCTCTGATTCTCCATCCCTGTACCGCTCATAGGATCAAGTCACTTTGTCGACCTGTGATCCTTCATCCCTGTGTCGTTCATAGTATCAAGTCACTTTATCGACCTCTGATTCTCCATCCCTGTACCGCTCATAGTATCAAGTCACCTTGTCGACCTCTGATCATCCATCCCTGTACCACTCATAGTATCAAGTCACCTTGTCGACCTCTGATCATCCATCCCGGTACCGCTCATACCTCTGATCATCCATCCCTCTACCGCTCATAGTATCAAGTCAACTTGTCGTTCTCTGATCATCCATCCCTGTACCGCGCATAGTATCAAGTCAGCTTGTCGACCTCTGATCATCCATCCTGTACCGCTCATAGGATTATAGGTGGCTCTGGCACTCGCGAGATGGGTTGTTCGCAGTTTCATTCTGGTCTCCCACCGTATTTACGTAAGAGTTAATTATGCTTTAGGGGATGCCGCAATTTCGTCGTTATGGACTGAAAAGTTTAAAACCATAATGAACGATGTTAAATCATGTCGTAACAAAGAGTTTGTCCTTAACTCTTTTCGTGACGATTGTGTAAATTATCCCTCCTCTTTTTAAACAGAGGAAATGACTTTTGATACGATTTCGGATTTAAAATGTAATAAATCTTTTTGATTTGACAACATCTCTTCGGAATATCTGAAATATGATTCAATTAGTTGAAGCTATCACCTCTCGTTATGTTAACATGCAATTATCTGTGTTATCTACCGACAGATCTAACGCATGTTGTTATAAGTCCCATAGTCAAGAATAACTAATTCAGACAACTTTAGATCTATAGCATTGGCTATCATAGTTCTAAGGTAAAATATATATTTTTCCAGAGACATTGTGATCATTTACTATCAACGACCGATCTTAAATTTGGTTTTAAAAGAGGTAGAACTACCGGCGAATATATATATGCTTTCTACTATCAGCTATTACAGGCAAAATGGTAGCCATGTGTATGTATGTTTTATGGGCACCAGTAAGGCATTCGATCGTGTCAATATATGGACACTACTAAAAAAGCTCATTATACGTTCATTGTATATTTTCTCTATGTTTGGCATAACGCATAGTAAGGTCAATTTTTTCCCGACTCGTTTACAGTTACCAGTGGGGTTCGACAAGGTAGAATATTATCTCCTTTTCTATTCAAAGCGTATCTGTATGATTTAAATGTAGCCTTGACTGATTCTACAGTATGCTGTACTGCACCCGGTCACTTTTTGAAACTAACTAATCTATGCAGATGAGTTATATCTGGTTTGCCCATCAGTCAAAGATGTGCAAATTCCGTTGAATATATGCACGGAATTTTCTTACATGTATCTCATGATAGTTTGTATAATGTCAAAAAAAAACGTTGTCTGTTTTTGTTGTTAAACTCAAAGCGAAAAAAAAGTTTAGTGCACAAAATGTTAAACTTTGTAATTCCGACTTATCGTTTACTGGGTCTTATTGTTACTTAGGTCATGCGTTTATGGATGATCTATCCGACGATTCCGATATTGAGTGTCAGAAATGTAAAGTCTGCATTAGAGCCAATATGTTATTACGTAAAATTCAAAATGTGCCCCAGCGAAGTGAAAATACAATTGTTTCGTTCTTACTGTAGTAATATATACTGTTGTCAGTTGTTGTCCAAATTTACCATAAAGTCGTATGACAACCCACGTGTACTGTACAATAATTATTCAACATGGCTGATGTGTTTCCGTCGTGACTGTTCAGCCAGTTTTATGTTTGGCATTAATGCTGTACCCTCGTTTGGTGAAATTGTCCGCAAGTTTGTTTTCTACTTCAAAGATAGTTTTGTTTAATGTGACAATAATTATATTGCCACGCCGTGAAAAAAGTGATATGCAATACACTTCATTAGTTGAACAATAGTGGTTTAAAATACCGTAGTAAATATATTTAGTGTAGCTTACCTCTTTTTGCACCTTGTACTTGTAAATACATGTGTCTATAATAAAGTCCTATTATTATGTTTATTATTGATATTATAAACGGACAGTATGGCGGACAGAAAATGAAAAAGGACGGAGTACCGCGTTATATCACACTTATATTAACAATTTATTAAAACCTATACCATAACTACCTTGACAAATGCGAAAAGGACAGGCTTGTTGGTGATCAAAACAATGCATTTGCCTAAATACCTCTGCTCACAGATGGATTATATATGTGGGTAGTAGTGACGTCAAATGGCGGGAGTGGGGCGGAGCAATAACAGGTAGACATGCAAGTTTAAAATAATTCGCAGAAGTCAGTAGCTTTTTTTGACGTAGACTATTTCAGACTGCGAAGTGATCACCTACGCAACTTTCCTCTAAGCGGATAAGTCCAATTATCTTTACTTAGACACAGCCGATTCATAAAGATGTTGTTAGGTTGAGTTAGGATGAGTTCGGACTCTCTTCAGTCTGTGTGGCTACTGGGCTATTAACCTTTAACATTATTAGATCAGTTTGTATCCACATGTAACAATACATACGAGTGGAATAAACAAGCAATGGTTTGTCAAACTGGCCTTCAGCTGTCAGATGTGTAGTTAATATGATTATGGTGATATATTGTACCATTTTAATGAGGAAATAACTTACGCAACTTTTTTTTACAGAATGTGAGTATATCATATGTTAGAACTATCGTTTGCAGCTCCCAATTTTTATTATCTATAAAAACTTGCTGATCCGGTGTTTAAATAGTATTTTGCGTGATCAAATTTGTCATTATTTGAAAAAATCATACACCTAAAAAGTTGAAAAGATAAATGTGATAATAAACCCATGAAATGTAGACTATTGAGAACTAATACGGAAAGTACAGTTTCGCTGGAGAAATAATAGGGGTAATTCATATCGTCTTTTAAAAGATCAACTATAAAATCTCAAATAATAACACGCCGGGATGAAAGCGAAAAAAGAGCTTTAAAAATAGGAGCGGTGGCTTTCATATCAGTCGTTAAAAAGATTGAAAAATATAGTAAAAAATGCCAGACCTAAATGAAAGGATAGAAATTAATCTTTAGAAATAACAGTAGTAGCCTTCGTCTCGTGGTTAAAAAATTTTTAAAAAATTTATCTTAAATAATGACAGATAGATGAAAATATAAATATAATACTTAGTTATAACAGAAGTAACCTTCATATCAACCGTTTAAAAGATAAAAACATAACTTATTTAATAACAGGCCTAGATGTAAAGACGAAATATTCTTAAGAAATAAAAGAAATATCTAAAATAATGTCAGATCTAGATGAAAAGATGAAACTTATCTTTAGAAATAAGAGGGGTAGCCTTCATATCGTCGTCTAAAAGATTAAAAAATACCTTTACTAATTATTGACCAAGAAGAAAAGATAAAGGTAATCTTTAACAATTAAAGGTATAGCTTTCATCTCAACGTTCTTATCGTCGTTTAAAAGACTAAAAAAATACCTTTACTAATTACTGACCAAGAGGAAAAGATAAAAGTAATCTTTAACAATTAAAGGTATAGCTTTCATATCAATATTATTTAATAACAGGCCTAGATGTAAAGACGAAAATAATCTTAAGAAATAAAAAGGGTAATTCCTATTGTCGTTTTAAAGATTAAATCATATATTAAATACTAACAGGCCCAGATGAAAAGAGAAAAATAATCTTTAGAATGAAGATGGGTATAGGTTTCATGTCGTGTATAAAAGATTAAAAATAAACTAAATAAAAACTGGCCAAGATGACAAGATAAAAGTCATCTTTAGCAATTAAAGGGATAGCCCACATATTGGCGTTCATTTCGGCGTTGAAAAGAAAGGGAAAAAAATCTTAAACAATGGCAAACATAGATGAAAACATAAAAAAAACTTTAGAAATAACAGGGGTAGCTTTCATGTCGTTGAACAACTGAGAAAATGCTGAAATAATTACAGTCCGAATCTTTATATTGTTTGAAAGAAAAAATGTGCTTAATTTCGATGGTTTCCTGGCCTTTAACTTCTGGTTCATCAAAGTGAAGAAGGGTCCTAATTTCGGTAACACAAGTTGCCGACTCATTTGAGTTAAAATGATACCGATCCATTTTCCTATGAAACTCCCATTCACAAAAGTGGAGCACAGACAGCTCGATATGTTATTAGTCGTCGTTTGATCGATTGGACGATAAACGCCCTATAACTCAACGGTCGTTATCAAAATTCAACGGTATTATCTTCTAGGGTTATGCGACCATGTATTGCTTGCAATGTTTATTAATCTTGGGGAAACAATTTACCGCGTCAATTAGGGCTTGGCTAGTGTTATCTTTTAGGCTTTAAAAGGTGCCAAATAGCAATTGAGTAACGTTGTCCTCGAGAATAAAGGCAACTTGTTGGGAAGCATTGTTAGATTTCCCCATTCACATCATTGCTCTTAACACGCGAAATACTGTCCAATCAAGCTGAGAAAGATGGGGAGTGGACAGAAGCTATTCGCTCAGACAAAAGCAAAAATCGACCAGCGACTGGAATGCTTCTATTGAAGACGGCAACAGTTTGTGTTTTGGGAGCATAGGATGTGTCTGCCAACGATCATACTCTATTATATGGACAAATACTCGAGCTTATTCACTTTAACTATGCTAGTGACCTTGTCGTGTTGCCTTAGTCAATCGATAAACCAGAAACTGTAATTGAGGTATATTTTATGAAATGGAAGAGAAACCAAGTGGCTAAAATTTACACATGGGTGCATATTAGCAGGGACCAGCTGCTTGAAAGTTGCTAGCACCTTATTAAATCGCTAATAGCGAAATCGATGATCGACCTTCAACATGACGTGGAACCGTTTAATAGCGGATTCAATCTAAGATCACTTCTAGCAACCTAGCCCTCTAGATAAGGGCAGTTTGTTTGTGGAGTAGCAATAATGTCTTTACTTGGCACTGGAGTAAACTTACGTTTCCAACATTATGGAAACACTTCACGTCTTGGTTGTGCTAGTGTTAATTATTGTTGGAATACACAGCCGTCATATAAATACCTATATATAAACACGGCATTAACCACCAATCAGTTAAGCAGCCTACCCCTGGGCCCGATGCGCGAAGTGCTGTTAAATTCAATCCATCATACCATATTGAAGGTCTATATCTAATCCGGTATTATCTCTAATTTGGTATTATCTCTAATCTGGTGCTAGCTAATTATCGTCTTCAGAGCAACTGACCTCTGGTGTCCAATTTTGTTAAGTTGTAGTGCGCATATGGTATTGTGATGTAATTTTTTTATTATTGTAGGTTTTAGATGTTTCCATCTATATAATGTAGATTTGAGCTTTCTTTTTTAATGTAGACACAAATTCATTCATTGATATTGACGGCATGGCAGGCCAATGGACGAAGCAAAACTCTAGACGGAATGAGCAACAAAGAAAAAAACAAGAAAAAAACAAGGCAATAACTGGACGCAATACAAATACAAACATTTCGATATGACATTACCCAATAGCTGTGTGAGCTCCAAGGCAACATGAAGCTCGATCCTCCCAAATCTGAACTCTATTCAACATATTTTGTACACTAATAATATGATCGCCACCACCTGCCCATTGTTCTGATACAGGTTTCTACTCCCTACAGCTCTTATTTTACGTGGAAGAGCTAAACTGAAAAAAAAAAAAAAAAAATTAAAGCAAAACAGGATTCATTGATTTAGTAAAAACGTAAAAACCGATCAGCTAGACAAAGCTTTATCAAAGCCAAGTCGTTGTAGTGGTTTTATGTTCCATCGCTAAAACACATTTTAAGAAAGAAAAACATTCCATTTATCTACTACACGATAGTGTATCTTCAGCAGGCAATAATCCACCACACCTGTCTACTCAATCAACATTGCTTCATCTTATACATCCTAAATGTTCTATGAAATGTGGTAAGTGTATTGTCATAACAACGACCACTATGCGGACAACATTGACAATGACCTTCATATTCTAGTCCGATACTAAGAAATGTGAAAAGGACTACATGACCAATAATGTCGCATCATCGTAATTCGACTGCCTGCACCGTTCGCGGTCGGCATGGAAACACGGTCCCTCCAATCAAATCGCAAACCGATGGCGGAGAGTGGGTATTGCAAGTAGACGGAGTTCACAAACACGTCGGTTAGTATCAATGAACCGTTGTTAGGGACACCACGCTCTTTAATACTGGTTTGGCGAGGCTCTTCCAGCACGTGGTTTCCATATCCCAGCCTATTCCATTGACAGTTAACCAATTCTACATGTCTCAATGTACTGACCTGTTGAATAGCTACGCTACATACGCCGAGGGAAGAATCAATGTTTCTCCGCATTGGAAGTGTACAACGATTGTTTGTAGCGATATAAACACGTGTGTATTGATAATGATCTTCAAGTGATTTGCTTCGTGGGGATTATTGACATAGTTAAAGAGGACATTTATCTGATTACTAGATGTGTTACAGTTGTATATGTATAACTTCAAGCAAGTTTTAACATTAACATATATTTACAGTGTTTTGGAAAAGCAAGGAATTTTAATGTGTGTGCATCTTTAACCAGTCTTTAATTCTGACGAATTATCGTCAGTGTTTAGTGTTTTCGGGACACACGGTTCTCACCAAAAGTGGGGAGCTTTTTGTTTGGTTGTGTCCGCGATCCCGCCAAGCTGTCTTCCGGACAGACTTTAGGGCACAAGCGTGCCTCAATCCCGTGGAACTTTCTGCGTGTGGGATTGGGGTCGCCAAAGCCCGGGGGACCCCACAGGCGCCAACGGAAATACGAAATTAAAAGTTCAAGTTTTGAGGATGGTACTCGAGTTGTACGTCCATGGACAAGGTAGGTTTTTCTGTTACCTTTGTTATCCCGTTCTTTTAATGACCAATTTTCAAATTTTTTGCCATATACATATATCTGTGAATAAACCAAAACACACGGTACCATCAATACCCCATACTCATTTATCTTCTCATTCAGATGATATCCAACATCAATTATTGTTGAGCATATGACAATTTGTCCGAACAGTTTACGCATGTGTATTCAGTTTTAATTTGTAATTGCGCTATAATATTTAACTGACATGCCGCTTCTTTGTACAAACAAACTCAAAAGAGCACCGTTGTTGTTGTACCTCCATATTCTGACATCCTTCCAGTTTGCGGGTTTGAAATAGGATACTAGCAGGCGTGTTTGTTGACATTATATTCGTCACGACATTTCTGATGGAACAAGAAATCTTGAAATGGCTTCATTCGTTGAATGGAAACAACTTATAACTCATCTGTTTAAACAATGACAAATCAGGACGTCTATTGAGCAATGTATTGCTAAGTGATAAAAGATAACATGATATCGTGCCTAGGTGTCACCTGAGAATTTGTATCTGAAAACAATTACTCAAGAGTTAATTTGCAGGGGTAATGGTTAAAGCAGCGTCTAGTGTAAATTGATGTGGTTGTGATATAATTTTGTGAAATGTTTACCTGATTAAACATCGTTCGCCATGACACTTGTAGGTCAGTTGGTTCGTGCTGGACATGCTATCCAGAGGCAATGGTTCGAATCCCGGAGGTGGCAAGAAAATCTGTATTTCTCTACAATATTATACCTTATTATACGCACCTATATAATATGTTATATAATATGTTATTACATATTGTTGAGGCTATACAATCCAATGTTAGAGTTATGCAGTCTGTGGCACATATTGCACAATTTGTATTGTCACTTGTCTTTAACCGTGGTTAACGGGACGGGCCACTTATGCTCCTTCGTTTGACGTGTTTTGGGTTAAAATCCGTCTGTTGGCCTAAGGTATATGTATAAGTTTCAGTCCGGGTTTCCACCATTTTAAATTAGTGTGAATTGTGGAGTAGACAATCCGTATTCATAAAAGTGAAATATGCTTGAGTACGTCGTGAACGCCCAATAATGCAAGCAATAATGCAATTGTAGTATATAATAACGCAGATTGTTTCTAACATGCCTATGAATGAACAAACAAGATAGACGCCAACAAAGACTACATAGCTATCGAAAATATTATTACAATAGCATTGTTAATTAATGTGCTTTTGCAAATTGTCTTATTAAAGATTTTATATCAAGCCATACATTCGTCTTCAGCTTTTGCTGTTGTACACACCATTACTGCAATAAGGGATACCCCAGTGATGCAATAATATGTTGGGCTCAAATGTTGAGGTGTTGTGGCTACTTGTTGTATAATCCATAGACGCGTTACACGTTTAAGTATGTGATTAATTATTCAGAGTCTATCACTTGTAGTTAGGGCTGCTCAAATTGTGCAGAACGGGATAAAATTCCGATTAGAAAATCATGTAATATAACGCGAGAATTTTGCCTGTAGGCATTGCATGAACCGTGCGAGCCACTGAAATCTGCAGCCGGATAGTACTCACAACAGCGTAATGGAAAAAGACGCTCAGGCGTAAGGGAAAGATGGTGTTGAATGAATTGTTCAGGAAGTGCCAAATAGGACTTGTTCCGATTATGGGATATGCCGATAGGCTACGTTTCCAATACGCTCTTTACAACTTATATATTGTATTAATTACATCTAAGCGCATTTAACATCAATTTTGATCGGGTGTAAATGGTCATCAGAATAAATCGAATTAATAATTTCCATTTTCCGTATAGCTTATACCTTTCAAATCCTTCACACAATTCCTTCGATGGTAACATTTACATTAAATAACTAATTTAGCTCCAAACGTAATCTATAAATTTGCCATTTTTTTAAATCCAGATAGCTAATACCCTGAATTTAAGGACAAACTCACTTTGGAAATGGTGCAAATTTCCAGCTCAAAGATAGCATTGAATTTGTTGGAGTATCAGCCGTTTATGCAAAATTATTATAGCTACAGTGTAACAGCAGAGAGCTGCTTTTTATTGATATATGTACACTGAATTGATCAGCGACGAAAATAGAAAGTGGTGTTTTACCGAGTTTAGTTAATGGTAAACAATTTATCGAGTTTACGACGACGACTCGCACAATGACCATGGGGACTTCAGCGGAATTCCACTACTGTGTATGGATGCTGTATTATTGGCGTTACTATTTAGTGTGACTGTACTGTAAATCGTGCCGACAGTTACATAGAATTGAAGTCCAAGACACAGGACTGTAACCTGACAAAAAGTTCTTAACGCAAATCATTCCGACCTTTAAAGAACCATCATTGTTCTTGTCTAATTACGAGCAGCAGGATTCAGGCAATGTTTGTCTTTGTTTATCCCTCCATTAGACCCATCCTGGCCAAAAAATGTTATAGATAATTTTCTCTTCACTTCCTGATACTTATGGATGTACATTTTTTATTCTGATTCAATTCTTTGCAAGCTTTGCCATGATCTTACATGTCGCATAGATTTAATAGAGATTCAATGGTGATCAACGCATGTTAACAACCAAAAAATGTTATGTAGATAGCATGCGTTGATCACCATTGAATCTCTATTAAATCTATGCGACCGGCCTGACCGAACCGCCAATATTGTCTTGTTAAATCACATGATTCAAAGGGGATTGAACTGACTCAGGTGTGAAACAATTAACTGGTTTTCTCCTTTTCCAAATAAAGCGTTTGGTTATCTGTCTTCATTAGCTTGTGTGTAAAACCAATAATAGAATCCTCCCCATTTATACAATGAGGCTCGGGGAATTAAATCCTATTTTTTACCATATGCAATTAAAGTTAAACAGTTTCCCTAACAGTAAATTACAGCATAGATGGAACCTTTGTTTACTGTTTAAGAAGACGCATCGTCGTTGGTTGTCAATATACCACCCAGTTCATGATAAAAACATTTGATTCTGTAACAGGAACTATTTGGTTTTGGTTACTAGCTGCATTGTTGTTCCCGTCATTATCTCAAACCACCTTATTGGTATGCACGATATAGTACAATAAATAGGGCGATTGAAAACGTAAGCAGAATGAAATCCAGCCTGTGTGGCTCATATTACAACTATGTCATAGTAAAACATATCAAGTGTACATTGTTTGTTTATACAATGGTCGTTTCCTTATAACCATTCGTTAATATTATACTGTTGTCGCCAACTGACAGTATTGTAGACGTATTAACTCATATATACAATGGCATACCAAAGTTTATATAGTGGCTCTGTGTGTAAAATTACTACGAGTTTCCGATACAAATTGAGGCACCCATTCTCTCTTATTTCAAACCGATCAACTATGAAGACCTTTGAGATATATACTCACAAGGTATCTTCCGAACATAAGGAATCTCGATCTCTATACACCTTATATATGCTTCGTTTCCACTAAACATAGACACGTCAATGCCCATCCCTGTCCCAATCATC
>JARFOD010076187.1:0-20728 GCA_031763545.1 Mopalia muscosa
TTTTAAATATTTATTTTGGCGGTTTTTCGAAACTTTGCGTTTCTTACCTTCTCCATCTTTACTCTTATAGCGACCAATCATAACATTGTGTCGCGTGCCTGTGGCATGGTCGATGGAAATTTCGACATATGCAAGGTATACCAGATAATTTTGGCGACGATAAAGCTGTGGATCTAGTTATGAGGTTATATAGACGCAGCTCAACATCGCAAAGAAAACCAGGCCATCAGAAAATTGAAACCAGGCTAAAAATGATATTTATAAATAGAGTGTTTTTGTCTTTTCTCATAACCACTCTCATTGGTTGAATTATAAAACCATAGTAGCTTACAATGTTTCGTCTGTAACTGTTCTCATATAATCATCAATTGGCATTTCGTAAAGGTTTATTTCAGCTTTCAGACCAGTGTGGGTTGATGTATTATAGCAGAAAGTTAAAAGCCCAGCAATGTATCTTTTCATGTATTTGGTGGACCTGTTCACCAAAACAAGAATTAACAGAGATTTATATGTCAGATTTAGATTGCTCCTGAGAAAACAAGATACCTCACCACTTCTCAAAGACAATGGCCATGATTGTGTGTCCGATCCTTTAGAATAAAATATCGGATCCTAGCACAAGTTGCTGCTCTATATGCAGAGAATGCGGTCATCTTAAAGATAAATGTAGACATCACTCTCAAATAACCTGGCGGTACAATTCTATAGGTCCCAATGCAAAACTCTATAACTTTCTCCATAACGATTAAGGATAGTCAGGAAGGTTTGCATGATCAAATCATGTTACTAGTTCCCACATAAACAATTAGTGTGTTAACACCCAACAGTGTCTCGTCAAACTTGTGCTGTCTATATTTTACAAAAAAAAACCACCTGTCTGTTGATACTGACATTTGAAATCAACACTGTGCGAATTTTTTGTAACTTTAAACCTTGTACATCCCCCTGAGCTCCATACATGTGTGAATGAGACGATGTATTCAAGCTTTGATAATCTATGTGATTTGTTCAGCATGATTAATATTTTCTCATATGGGAATGATGTAAATATATTTAAGTTACATCAATATGCATTCTTACTACAATCTGGAAATAATTGATAAACCAATGCTAGTGAACACATCCAAACAATTCAGCATGTACTCACCATCATAATCAATGGTAAAACAATCCAATTTGTGAAAGAAATAAAATATTTTGCTTTGCACATAAAAGGCAACGTATCTTGGCAAACTCAAAAAATTTATGTATTTAACTGTTCAAAACATTTACTTGACAGAATTCATGAATTACAAATATCTCTGCTGCAAGGCTTATTTTCTAACAAGCACAAAAATTATACAACAGAAATTAACCAAAACATATTACTGACCTTTTTGAAACTAAACATCCCACGAGGCTGGTACTACCTTCTACAACTAGCTCTGAATTTCAAGATCCCTTCCACATACTGAACTGTTTGAAATATTTTGTTTCG
This sequence comes from Mopalia muscosa, assembly GCA_031763545.1. NCBI lineage: Eukaryota > Metazoa > Mollusca > Polyplacophora > Chitonida > Mopaliidae > Mopalia > Mopalia muscosa. The sequence goes on from JARFOD010076187.1 coordinate 1,478, forward strand.
GACCATTTATTTTGAACCAATTACAACCTGCTATTCAAAATATTTCCTCAGCATGTACCGGTAGCTTTATTAACAAGTATAACGAATTTATTGTACCCTACACTATAACTTCAATGCACGCTTGTTTGATTTACTGTGTAAATACTGTATTTGACACAAAATCGTTACCATATCTTGAATTGTTGTACATTCATTTCACTGTATACATAATTGAATTTATTACTAACTCTTGTGTCTTATGTCAGCCTGTATTCTATTGTTTAATTTGGTAGATTTTGCTATATTTGGGTGCGTGATTGGGTTTTTGAATGGAGGGGCTCAGGAAAAATCAACAGTCTGTTAACTTAATAAGTTTTTTATATTATAACTATAACTTTATTGGGTAATCCCCTTTTGGTTAAGCAGAACTTTACAGACTGGGCTATAATAACCAATGCTTCTAAAACATTTAATTCTCCCAGCTCTGAACATTTTCCTGGAAGCAATTCAACGCCTACGAATGCTTAACACGAAGCTCATCATATGCTTGCGCAGACCATTTTATAAAACAAACATCCATAGATTCAAAACGAAATGACCAATCGAGTGTAGGCCTACTAAGTTCCTTTCTAAATTAGTATTATGTGTTCTTCGTATTCTGTCATTAAATTTCTCTCGGGATATCACCTTCACGACACTCTTCTTCAATTACTATTCTATTTCCTGCAAATGTCTGCTACTCTTTTATGGATAAGAAGTCTACAGCTAAAGACTTGGTGAGTCACAACGTAAATTCGTTTTATTCGCACTCTGTCATGCGCGCACCAGATTTCTAGCCCCACAGGGATGAGTTATCCTTCAAACTCGAGTGATCAGCAATGCACGGTCAGTGTCAAATTCCATTTTGGATGATACACCTCGTTCTTGTCATTCAGAGAAAAAAAAATGGTATTCTTATGGGTGACTTTAATGTTGATCTGTTTAAGATGGATTGTCATTTGCCATCCAAAGAATTCATAGAAACAATGAAATCGCTTACTTTTATCCTCAAATAACTAAACCTACCAGAGTCACCCCTAACTCAGCTACTTCATAGATAATATTTTTACAAACTTTCACAACCGTAATCTTTTCTGGCATATTACTAACCGACATCTCTGATCATTTTCCTATTTTTCAAACTTTGTACATCAATTTGAAGAAACTGAGTCCATTGTCTGTAATAAAAATGATACCGATTCTTCTATTTCTGCCTATAACAACACATTTACTGATATTTTTACTAATTGCTTTCCCTTAACAACCCTAAAAAATAAAAAAAAAGGAGAATTATTCAACCATGCAATTACACCTGGACTACGTACCTCCATTCGCGTTAAAAATAAACCATATCGCCAACAACTTGAAAATAAATCAGAAAGAAACTGTTAACTTTACAGGCTGTTTCGCAATAAATTAAACAGTATCATTAGATTCGTCAGGAAAAATTATTTCAAAAGCAAACTAAACAAATTTAACAATGACACTAAAAACACTTGGAAAGTCCCCCAAGAACTTTTAAATAAAATAAAAAACAATAGATCTACGTCTTTCAATATCAAAGTAAAACAAACATATGATAGTCTGACTATAGCAAACGAATTTATCGATTATTTTAGTTCTGTGGCTTCAGAGTTAGATTCCAAAATATCCGCGGTTAACTCTGTCTTCTCTGATTTTCTTGAAAGTCTATTGGCGGGCAACTGTGTACTTACTGAAATTTCTCCTTCTGAGGTCGATAGTATTATATCTGACCTCAAATCATCATCTGCTCCTGGCATGGATGGTATTACTACCTCTATTATAAAACTTGTTTAAAATTATTTATCAGCTCCTTTAGCACATATTTGTAACTTATCCTCTTCTTTAGGTGTTGTTCCAGATTGCTGCAAGATTGCAAAAATCACTCCTGTCTATAAATCAGGTGAAGATAAAAATATTGAAAATTATCGACCCACATCTGTCCTCCCGGCTATTCTTGAAAAAATCACCATTACTATAGTACTCTACCACCTTAAAACAAATAACGTCATTTCCAACAATCAATATGGTTTTCGGGCAAATCATAATACCTCGTTTGCAAACCAATCATTATACAATAAACTTTCGGCAAAGGAGGCCGGTGAATATACAGTTGTTACCTCCCTGGACCTTTCGAAAGTATTTGTCGCTGTTAACCATATCATTTTAATTATCAAACGTAAACATTATGAGTTTTGGGGCGTTACTAACATGTGGTTTAAAAGCTATTTATCTAATCGCTTTCAGTTTGTAAACTTTTTGTCTGGGCCTGAGGCAGTGATTTGTGGTGTTCCACAGGGATCTATCTTAGGCCCTTTTCTATTTCTTAAAATATTAACGACATTTCTTAGGTTACTAATTTGTTGGACATGGTTTTATATGCTGATGATACCAGTGTTTCTTATTCCTCAAAGGACCCAATATGCAATCGAGACAATAAATTAAGAATTAGATAAAATATACCAATGGTTTATTGCCAACAGACTCTCACTAAATATGAAACAAAACTAAATTTATTTTAATTGAACGGTTACGAAAAAATCAAATAACAAATCTGCAATTTATAAAGATTAATAATAATGAAGTTGAACGAGTTAAACAATTTAAATTCCTCGGAATAGTAATAAACCATAAGCTGAATTGGAAGTCACATATTGAATTAATCAGTCAAAAAATTTCTCGAAACACTGGTATCATCAGCCACATCAAGCACTGTACTAACAAAAAAAAATCACTTTTTATTTTGTATTATTCCCTGATTTATCCCTATTTAACTTATGGACTGAGTCTGTGGGGCATATACATACCAATCCCACTTAAACCCACTGTTTCTAGTCCAGAAACGTGATTCGCATCATTAATTGTTCACAGCCAAATCTTATCTATATCAAACTATTTACACTCTAGCCACAGTTTCGTTTTATCTAATTATATAAATGATTAACGTTTATATTCATATAACTACCACCAGCATTTATTAATACTCAGTCTGAAATGTTTTGTATATTTACTCAGCAGTATAATTATTAAAAGCAATTAATATAAGCAAAGCTTGGGATAGAACAAGCCCGCAAGGGCTTAATTCCTGCCTTGTATATTGTATGAAAATAATATGTATACTATTCTCTTCGAATTTTACGGTGATTAAAAATCAAATCCAATCTAAATGCGTCAACTCATCGGTTGTTCATGGCATTTTAAACTTTGTACAGTTATTCAACGATAAGTCATTCATAAAATGTTGAGGTTTGATGATTTAGTAAACTAATTCCATCAATTCTTACCGTTTAGAAATCCTTGCATTTGAAATAACCGCTATTTATTCCGAATCCGAAATGATAAAGCTGAGTTTGTAATCAGCGATAAAGTACTAAAGTTAGGCAATTAGCGTACTATTCGTTTTCTAAGTTTACATGGAGTATTTTCTTGGTATTTCATGAATTTCCACAAGATTTAGAGGTTTTTGGTAATCCAATAAAAGCCGTAAGTTGGTGATTTTTGTAGAAATTTAATCATAAGAAATTGCGAGGATTCTTTGACAGCTTTTGTTGACTCAATTGTCTTAATATCTTTAACCATACTGCATGATGTCGACAAGATTTATAAATTGTCTTGATGCCTTTAACCATACATCGTGACGTGAACAACATGTATAAATGGTCTAAATGCCTTTAACCATACATCATGACGTGAACAACATTCATAAATTGTCTAAATGTCTTTAACCATACTGCATGATGTCGACAAGATTTATAAATTGTCTAAATGTCTTTAACCATACATCATGACGTGAACAACATTCATAAATTGTCTAAATGTCTCTAACCATACTGCATGACGTTGACAAGATTTATAAATTATCTTAATGTCTTTAATCATACTGCACGACGTTGTCAAGATTGATAAATTGTCTTAATATCTTTAACCATACTGCATGACGTTGACAAGATTTACAAATTGTCCTAATCTCATCTCTTATTCTAATCTTATCTTATCATATAAATATGTTCATAGCATCGATCTCATCCCGTATCATTTTAATAACCATCTGATCAAACAAAGTGACATACAACAGCAGCATACCCGACGTATTTGGTTCGACTTCCATATACCATTCTCAATAACCAATCTATCTTTCCATCTTTTCAAATCTTCTTGTCCTAGAGAATGCAGTAAATTACCAACTTCACTCCACAGCATATCATCTACCTCCTTGTTTAAATCCAGAGCCAAATCATATTTACTTCAAACTATTTAACAGTGTTATTATGACGATACACTCTAGCCACAGTTTCGTTTTATCTAATTATATAAATGATTAACGTTTATATTCATATAACTACCACCATCATTTATTAATACTCAGTCGGAAATGTTTTGTATATTTACTTAGCAGTATAATTATTAAAAGTAACTAAATATTAACAAAGCTTGGGATAGTACAAGCCGACAAGGGTTTATTCCCGCCTTGTATATTGTATAAAAATACCATGTATACTATTCTCTTGTATTTTACGGGGAATAAAAATCAAATCAAAATCAAATATTTTCAGAATTTTCATTGCTGGGACAACTTATGTCGATCCGGTGATATTTTGTTTGTTTTTGGTGACGTCTGTATATTTTTAAACATTGTCTTTAGTGTAGATCTATGTATTCTAGCGTACTTGTCCTAGCGTACTTGTCCTTATATAGACATGTGTATTTTTCTTCGAGATTTTGTTGTGGATTATTGTGGTGTCTACGTTTTGCTTACATAGTTACCATCGAGAGATCAATTCTTTACCAGTCTTAAAAGCGTGAATAATGGGTATATGGTCTCCATGGAAAGGTGTGTTATTTTGCATCCGAAAGGGAACAAGTATTATGTGTTAGATATTCTTATTCACCTTTTTGCACCTAGGTTAGAATAGCATGGAAGTTTTTAACGGTGCAAATTTAGCGATTTTTCGTTTTGTATATTTGTTAACTGTACAAAGAGTTTCTTCAGCAAGCTTTTGTGGCTATTTTTAATGACACATGTTGAATGCTACATGAGTAAGTCATTCATTATTCACCAGATTTGCTTTGAGGGTCATAATTTATACACACCATTGCCTTTTCAATTTAGGTGCTAGATAACAGTCTGTTAGTGTCAACGAATATATCATGACTGATGTAGGACTTGGTGGTTTATATAAATTGGATAATTAAGATTGAATCAAGTCAATATTTGATGACGAAATGCACCATGGCCAATACAACTGTACGCTCTAACAAACCGTTCACTTTTGAACTAAATCTGCCTTAAGACAAGTAAATTCATGCATAATACTCCATTTGTTCAATCTAAACAAGTTATTTGCTACAATGTATATAGAACGTGATTTCGATTTCAGTTTTGAAGTTTACGGTTTCATGCGGTCTTGCTACCTTTGCCGAATAAAGAAGATTTCCAGTGAACATCTCTCAGAATTGACCAATATTCGCGTTTTATTTAGTGTCTTCCTACGTACAAGTGAGTAATTTCTATCACAACAATCCCAAATCTGGTTTTCGATAATTCTATAACGTTCGCTTATATGACGTATTCGTTTTGACAGCAGATGATATGGTGGTATTTGGACAATTATCACTGCAGAGATTAGATGTGATATCAGACTGAACTATGGGAACATTGATGGAAGAAATTATTGGATCGAATAATATATCTAGTATTGGTCGTGTAGCTTCCGTAATTAGTTGGCTAGAATCAAAGCGGCTTATAATATCTCTGGGATGACATTTTGAATGACTGAATAGGTTTTCAGTCAGGTCACCGACTATAATTACAATTTTGTTTCTGTTTTGAGCTTCAACGGTCTCGATATTTCCAGCAATGTTCGTCCATTTACAGATTGCTGTGTTAAGGGGCCTATAAGTAATGCAGTTAAAGTATGGGCTATATCTAATATTTCAATCCAAATTAGTTCTAACAGTGGATCTTCGTAATGTACAAGACGATATAGTGCTAGCTGATATGGTGCAAAAACACAAACCCCACCCCAAGCCTGCCCTTTTCATTTCATTTAATTTCATTTATTTCACCAAAAGCATAAATATTTACGAATTATTTCATTACAACAATTGTTTTAAATGCTATAAAACACAAGACACGTATGTGTACAAAACAACGTCTTCCCGTCATTAGAGAGAAGCCTGGCGAACTGTTCCCCATCTGAGATATGGGAGTGTTTTTATGGTTTCAAGTAATACTGACAACGGTGTCAGCATCTGCATCGAAACGTCGCAGCTACGACTAAGAGAGGCCGCCATTCACACACGCCACATGTTCTAATGAATATACAAGATATTTCAAAATAATAAGGTATTTCCCCACACAAGATTACAATACGTGAGAAGTGGATATATAAGGGAGTAATATAACATAAATAGTGATTTTTTATTTAGGAGACATTTGAGGTGACTGATGATTCCAATGTTTCGGGATATTTTCTTACAAATAAAATTTATATGAGTTGTCCAGTTTAATTTATAGTTTATAAGAACACCAAGAAATGAAAAAGTATCTGTTTGGCTAAGAGTTTCATCACATATTTTTAATGTTAACTTGGGAATTTTATCATTTCGTTTCTTCGAGGGAGGTATATATATAAATTTAGTTTTTTTAACGTTGAGCGATAATTTGTTGCTATTTAGCCAGTCACACAGTCGGTCACATTCACGGTTAAAGTTTTGACATAGGACCAGAGGATCGTTATGTGTTAAGACCAGACAAGTGTCATTTATCACACGGTACATGAATAGATTTATAAATGAGCTTTTATGGCAACGAGAACCTAAATTGCCAGTTGTTTGAAAAACTTCCGGTTTAAAATTGCGAGGCTTAATAATTTCATGCATCGAGGGATTAAAATTACCAACGGAGATCAAAGGAGAGCAGCATATATATTCGACCATGAAATAAAAAATGAGGGATGGTATCCTATACATTACAAAACTCACATAGACCAGACTCGGGAATTTTAAAGCGATGGAGGTATGATTTAACATGGTAATGACCGGATAAAAGTTTTTAAAATAGAACTTCAGATTTTCGGGATGACACATTTATATGTGGGATAAAAATTTCTGGATAAAACTGATAAAAAAAATCTTCCAATACTTGCGTTGTCCCATTCCATTTGCCAAAGCCGTTTAAAAATGGCTTAGTTTTGTTCAAAATTTCTGTAACAGAAACATTATGTGTAACTGTGTTGAATGTTAGTGCCGATTTCGCCAGTGAATCTGCTGCCTCGTTTTCCTTTAAGCCGACGTGACTCAAAGTAAACATTTACACCTTCATATGCTAGTATAGTACATACAATTTCCTGAACAATAGGGTTATTTTGTTTCGATGAGAATAAATTTTAATGGCATCAATGAGCTATGAGAATCACTAAAAATAACCGTTATTCGTGATTTAAAATCAGATAAAAACCTTACAGAAAATAAAATGGCAATCAACTCAGCTTTGTATACAAATATATAATTAGATAGGCGAACACTTTTGCTGTAATTTATCTCTGGGCAGCAGAATGCCACACCTACCTTCCCTGTGTCTGTGCATTTAGAAGCATCCGAGAAAATATGCAGATGTTGAGGCCACTTTGATTCAATATGGTGGTGTGATATAGAGCGAACAATATAGGGAGGATCGGATTTTTTCACCTGAGAACTGAGCTCGAGGGAAACATCAGGCTCTATGATATACCAGTGTGGGAAATCACATATGACTGGTCTCTGGATGGGGTGATCAGCCACCCCTGAACTAGTCATGATGTCATTTGCTCGATTTTTGAAAGACTTGGCTTGTCTACCACCATTGACAGGCAGCTCATCATTATCTGTTTGTTTAAGAACAGTACTTGCAGAATTATTGATGGCAGATTTTAAATTAAGTGCAAACTTTAACGTGCGGTACTGACGCCGAATTTTAAGAGGCCACTCGTTGCATAGAATCTGCAATACACTCAGGGGCGTTGTCCGAAGAGCACCAGTACACAGGCGTAAAGCCGTGCACTGTATAGAATCAAGCTTAGATTTCAGCGATACACAGGCGGAGTCATAAGCTTCGCACCCATAATCCAACCGTGACTGTATCAGTGCTCTATACAGTATCAGCATGGATTTCTTATCGGCTCCCCAAGTTTTCCCTGAAATTGAGCGCATTAGATTAATTGCCTTTTGGCTTTTATTTACAACTGTGTTAATAAGCTCAGCCCATGTCAAACGTTTGTCTAAAATTACACCTAAGTATTTAAACGACGTGCAAATCTTAATTAAGCTTCTATCAAGGAAAATACACGGAGTAAAATTTGGTCTACGTTTGGTAAACAGCACTGCCTGTGTCTTGGCTTTAGAAAACTTAAACCCCCACTGTTTACTCCACTTTAACATATCACCAAGGCCTTCCTGTATATATTTCGCGGCAGTGTGTAAATTTGAAGATGAGACCCATATAGCTTTATCATCTGCAAATAATGTGCAATTTAACTTAGGATTTAAAACAGTTGGTAGATCGTTTATAGAGATATTGAAAATTGTTGGTGACAAGACACTGCCTTGTGGCGTACCATTCTATATTAATGTTGGTCTAGATAATTCATTGCCTATTTTAACCTGGATATATCTGTCGGACAGAAAATACTTCACCCACCCCAACATTCTTCCCGTTATACCCATATACCTCATTTTTATCAATACACCCGTTCTCCACATCATATCATCAGCCTTTTCAATGTCGAGATAGACAGCTAACATGTACTTTTTACTGCTTAAATTATCTCTGATAGCATTTTCAAATGTAACGATATGATCTGTGGTAGATCGGTATTTACGAAAACCGCTTTGTACAGATTGTATGACATTGTGTTTGTTTAGGAACCAGGTGAGTCTTGTGTTTATCATTTTTTCCATTACCTTGCACAGATTAGAAGTCAGGGCTATAGGTCTATATGAGCCTGGGGATGAAACTGGCTTGCCAGGTTTAGGCACCGGTACAACAGTAGACCTCTTCCATGCCATGGGCAGTCTCATGTGTGCCCATATTGTGTTGTATAGTGTTAACACAATACCGAGACACTGCTCTGGGAGGTGCTTGACCATGGAGTATGTAATGCCGTCTTCACCCGGCGTGGAGTCCGTACACCCATGTAGAGCCTGCTTTAACTCAAAAATAGAAAAATTAGCGTCAACGGGAGCGTCTTCAAAGACAATGTTATTAAAACAATTTTCAGATTCTACGTTTTCTTTATGGCGGACAAACTCCGAGTTATAGTTGCCCGAGCTGGACACACGTGCAAAGCTGTCTGCAAACACATTACAATTCTCGGCATTGGTTATATAATTGTTATCATTTTCTACTAGAGTTGGCACATTTTTACTTTTCATCTGACCATTTACAGCTCTTATCTTCGACCAGACATTTTTAATGGGTGTGTTCTTATTAATCGTAGAGCAATATTGACGCCAATACTCCTTCTGGGTCTTTTTAATAATTCTCTGTGCATACGCTTTGTACTTTTTATATTTTATGATATCGTCATATATACGGGTTCGCTGGGCTCTGTTCTTTGCTCTTTTTCTATCCTTGATAGCTGTTGAGCACTCCTCAGTCCACCAAGGTACTGGTGACCTATGTGAGACGTTACCAAAAGAGCGGGGGATCGAACGAGAGGCAGCTTGATTTATTGCACTAACTACATTACTTGAAAAGATATCTATATCCTCACTAGCAATATCATCGCTAAACGTTACCTTACATTCGTCTTTATACTTCACCCAGTCAGCATTATTCACTTTCCACCGCGGTGAACTTCCCTCTCGGTTGGATTGAGGGGAAAACCCGAAAGTAGCTGTGATGGGATAGTGGTCGCTGCCACACGGGGATGACTGGTCAACAGTCCATGTAGCTGTTAGATCACGTGAGCATAATGTCAGGTCAATAGCCGAGAGGTTACCTGTGTGAATGTCAAGCCTTGTTCCCAAGCCATCATTCAAAACCACTAAGTTGAATTCTTCTAAGAAATCACAAATAACTTTTCCATTAAAATCGTTAGTATTACTTCCCCACAACGAGTGATGGACATTAAAGTCGCCACAAATAATGGTGGACGATTCCAGATTAACATTCATTAGCGACCTGAGGTCATTGATGTCTATCTTATTACATGGGTTATAGAAATTAATAACATTGATAGGCTTGCGGTGCTTATCAACAATTTGATGACACTGACACTCTAAGGTTTGTAAATTAGGAAGCTTTACCTCAGTATATGCTATTCCAGTTCTAATTAAAGTAGCTAAACCGCCCCCATTACGATCAGTTCGGTCAGCTCGCAACACTGTATAACCTGGAAATGTAAAATTATATTGAGGTTTTAAAAATGTTTCTTGTAAACAGACAATTTGTGGTGGCTGTTCAAAGTTATATATATACTGTTTCAATTCCTGTCCATGAGCGTATAGAGAATGGATATTCTGATGGAGAAGTGTAGATGCCATGAGTAAAAGTGAAGTGACTATAAATTTAGTTAACAATCTGACAGCCATTAGTTACCGGGGATTCCTTTCTGCAAAATCAATGAGGCTAGTACGTCGCAGTTTACATCATCGCCCAAATGGCGCTTAGCACACTTGCAAATGAACTCAATAACTTCGGATTTTTAGATACTTTCACACAGTGAAGCAGAATCTCGCTAAACAGAGCCACAACACTAGATAAAGAAACCGGTGAACAGACATCGGTCTGCACACCCACCTCTGGCTCAGTTTGCACTGCAATCGACTTCACTGGAGGCTTGTCAATGCGCCTACCAGCTGGACTCACCTGCGATACCTGAGAGGTCACCGTGCTCTCATTGAAACTAAAGTCAGGGTCTTGTGAACAGTTTAACTGCCTGTTCACTAGTTGATCGTACAGATCTCAAAGCCTCTGCGAAAGATATCTTCTCAGTCACCTTGATGAATTGGGCCTTGTTCGCTTCTTTTTGAGCAGGACAGCCTCCATAAGCAGCACTGTGGCTACCCCCACAGTTGGCACACTTAGGGGCGGCAAGATTGGAACAATCATCGTAAGCGTGTTCCTCGCCACATCGAGGACATCTAAGCCTACCTTTACAGTGTGCGGATACGTGATTTAGCCGTTGACAACGGTAACATCGAGCAACAGGGGGTACATATTGCTTTACGTTGAACAATTCAAACCCGAGAGAGACCTCTGCAGGCAGGGATTCACAATCAAAATGTAAAATCACACGATCAGTAGGTATATTCCCCCTAGACTTGAACACTCTCTGCGCCTGAAAACACTTCAACTTTTTCAACTCACATAACACCTCCTCTTCCCGGACATCATTACTTACCCCAAATATAGTCCCCCTACATGCGAATTTATTATGCAATCTACATGTTACATGCTTACCCATAATCTGAGAAACATGTAGCAGTTTTTTAACCTGGGCCTGACTTGTACAAGTAATAAGAAGGTCTTTAGATGGTAACTTTTTCACAACTTTTACGGAGCCAACAGCTTTCTGTAGGGCTTGGCCAAATTTAATTGAATTTAGACTTCCAATTGGCAAATCTCCCAAAGCCGACATAACTACATCTAGAGATTTTACCTTGTGCTCGTGGCTAGCAGCAGCTCGTGTTTTCTTTCCCACCTCTCTCTCGGAACTCCCAGATCTATCCCTCCCTCTCTTTCCACGCACAGCTTGTGGGAGTTCGAATTCCATATCACCGTCGTCCTCGTCGTCATCCATTGTAGAAATAATTTTACTGTGAAGAGATTATCAGCGCCTAGCCTAGTTAGGGGAACTATACAACTATACAATCTAGGTGCACTGGACGGTGGGTGTTATTACAAGACTGTTATGGCAGAGGATACTCTGGGGCGACTCAGAGCAAAGGGTAAAGACGACAGGAGCCCTATAAACACAGTGCAGAGTCTCACAGTGCTGTACAGGATTTTATATAACTAATTAACAATAATAAACTACAACTTCACTATATACAATAATAATATACATTATAGAAAAAAAAGAAAAAAAAGAAAAAAAACCGACCACAGGAATGACTACCTGTCTTCAGAAAATTAGCAACATACGTACAACAACAACAACAATATGAACAAAAATTATTATAGCACTCAAATTCACTCAAAAACGTCACACATACTCAAATGAATTGAATACATATGCCTATCAACAACTTTATACACATATTTACGAGACAAACCTAGTATTTTGAGTAGAAAATTACTACATACACTGTAAGCCAAACGTTCGGAGAGACCGAAAAAACACGTCTCGACCGTTCAACAATCAACCGGAAGTCCCCCCAACCCTATTGAACATCTTTGGGGCGAACTAGGTAGACGTTCACACCAGCGTAACCCAGCGCCCCAGAAGCTTCTGCAACCATCCCATATACTACATGAAGAATGGGCTAGGACTCCACATGGCCGGTTTCAAATGCTCATTCAGTCTATGCCAAGGAGGAATCGCACAGTGATTGCAGATCACGGTGGCCACACATGGTACTGACTTCAGCACCCTCGTGCAGTGCCAAATTCACAAACGCTTATCCTAATCTCTAACATATTTGAGTGATACCACAACCTTTCGGAAATTATACAAAACACAACAGACTGTTGGTAGTTGTGATCATATCAAAAACCTATTCCTGCGCCCCTCAACTCCTTTCACATCGACGGATGTGTTTTTGAGTAATCGAATTGCTAAGGCTCTTTCCGCTATATTATTTATGGACGGTTTACCAGCAGCCAATATTAACCTACTCCAACATTCGGCATGACTAGAGCACTTACTGGAAAAGGGGGTGATGTGATTTTCAATTGAACACAGGTAATGATCCGGGAAGGTCGCGGTTTAATAACCTCCGAGATAAAATCATTATCTCCATTCTGTGGGATTTATACTGAACCTATAGAGCACAGTTAGTGGTGTTACTCTCACAACAAGTCATGGTCTCATGTTGGCACCAGAATACTATTCCTTAAATGTATAAATAGTAATATATTTTATAAATGAAGATCATAACACACTGTTTTATGACTTGTGAATTTTATTTTAAGATCTAACATCCATACCATGTACATAGACATTCAGTAAGAACGTACAAAATTGCCTAATTTCAAGTCTCTTTTCCGCACAAGAACACGAGCGTTTTGTAAAGATAAACTGAAATGAAAGACAACAAGCGGTCCGATGATGTAGCCATGTTACACAATGGCGTTGGATGGGTGCCAAATGGTACAACTCATGAGATAAGGGTTGGCAAGCTCCAGGTCAGGACACTTGGAACTCTACAGACTACATTTTTAAGTTGTTTATTACAATTGCAAGTATGTTGAAGCGTCCAGCTGTTTGAATTGTATCGATGAACAACAGGTGACCAACCAGATAGTAAGAACGCTGTATCCCACCAGAATTTGTATACACTATCTATAACGCCGGTTATGACGATTGTCCTGCTAGCCAGAAACTAGAGTTCGAATCCCAGTGGAGGCAATCATTTTTTATTTCTCTACAATATAAATGTAAATATTGAAGAATATTGTATTTGACAACAATATCGAGACGCCCTGTTTGTCAATGTAATGAGGTCTAACACTAGATGATTATGGGTTAGAATGCGTAAAGGACTCCTGGAATAACTTTAGTCGCAGCAAGAAAAGCTTACGCTGGTTTACTGTGATGATTGAGAATGATTTTCGTGAAAGCCTTCCTAGCGCAGTCGGTGAGAACATAATATGCTACCCAGAGACCTGAATTTGAATCCCGTTATAGGAAAACAGCATTGTCATTCCTTAAATTAAAAATGAATTTATACAATTGCATAAGTATAATCATGAAATTATAGTGGTATAATGTTTGACAAAAATTCTGAAAATGGACAAAATAAAATATATACAACTATTTTGCAATCAGTTCGGATGGCTTAGTTGAAAACACAGACAAATTGAGGTGATGTTCTCCCTATAAATACTATGGTATCTGTATTGCTTCTTAATGTCTTCTTTAAAAAGTATTTATTGGCTGTCTTGTAAACAGGTAAAACCCTGAAACGACAGAGTATTGTCATAATATAAAATAAAATGGTTAGGCATCCATGAATTCTTCAACATTGGTGGAGTATAAACTACTCGACAGATACCGGTGAGTTTTGAACAGCAGAGCAATCGTCAACAGTGGAGGCTCAATCGATGGATGACCTTTTTTTTTTAACAAATCGCCCGTTAAAGTTGATTCCGTATTTTAAAACAGCAAACAAACCCAGTGTGTGTATCTGAAAACACAGTGAACATCCGATGCCATTTACTGATATGACCACATCTGTAGGATAGAATGGAACATCAATCAGTCTGAACACATTTCAGTATGTGTCTGTAAGATCGGTGTATTGTACCGGTATCTGGTACTTTGTAATTGAGTTTCCTCCCAGACCGGATATTAACACATTTATATCTTTGTCTGTAAACGTTTATCCGCAACAAATACGTAATGAGTTGCTGTTTTAAAAAAGCTGGACGGCACCAATAAAAACATCTTACCACGTACTTTTTTTGCTTTTGAACTTATTCCTGCTCGCCTCAGCTCCTTTCAAATCAATCGATCTGTTTTTGAGTAATCGAATTGCTAAGGCTCTTTCCGCTATCAGACTACATTATTACCGATCTGTTTACCACCAACCAGTATTAGCCCATTCCAATAGGCGGCATGACTAGAGCAATTAGTGGAAAAGGGGTGAAGTGATTTTCAATTGTATACAGGTCATGATCGGGGATGGTCTCAATAATAACCTCCGTGTTAAGATCATTATCTTCATTGATTAAAGTTAATATTTGACTTACATACGTCTGTGTTATCACCTCTGTACCCACAGTTAGTGGTCTAGCCCTGACCATAAGTCCTGCTAATGGTTGGCTGTCTGAAACGGGACCATGACTTATCATTCCTTAAATGTTTTTAAAG
The DNA here is from genome assembly GCA_031763545.1 of Mopalia muscosa. Classification (NCBI taxonomy): domain Eukaryota; kingdom Metazoa; phylum Mollusca; class Polyplacophora; order Chitonida; family Mopaliidae; genus Mopalia; species Mopalia muscosa. Next base: position 16,534 of record JARFOD010076187.1, read on the forward strand.
TTCAATCTTTTAGTAATGCAGATCATAACACACTGTTTCATGACTCGTGATTTTAATCTTTAATCTTTAATTCTAGAAGCAGAGCGCAATATACCTTACCAGCTATATCAGGTATAAAGACAATCAGTGAAATCGTACAAAAATGTATATTTTCGGATGGGTGTCGAATGGTATACACTGAAAAAAAAACTCTGTTGAACTGTATGGGAGTCCACTCCGTTAGTCGGTTTTATAGGAGTACTCCGTTAATTCAGCAGATTTCTCTCTCGTTTGGCTTAGGTTATGAGGGAGTTTTAAAAAAACTCGGTTGAATTGTATAGGAGTCCTCTCCGTTAGACGGTTCTATAGGAGTACTCCGTTAATTCAGCAGATTTCTCCTTCGTTTGACTGAGGTAATGACGGAGTTAACAAAAAAACTCCGTTGAACTGCATGGGAGTCCTCTCCGTTGATCAGTTTTAAAGGAGTACTCCGTTAATTCAGCAGATTTCTCCTTCGTTTGCCTGAGGCAATACGGGAGTTTAAAACAAAACTCCGTTGAATTATATTTGAGTCCACTCAGTTTGTAATGTTTTATAGGAGTATTCCGTTAACTCATCGGTTTCTCCCTCCATTGTTTGAAAGCCGGATAATAGTTTATGCCCTTTTGACAATAAACCGATTCAGTTTAGCATTGAATAATGATCAAATCAACTTTAAGACACATGAAGGTGTAAAATCAGGATGCCCACTGTACATCAAATTTTGCCTGACAATTTTTGGGGATGTTTATTCATGATAGATGCTGCTGATATCGTTTAAATAGTCATTAAAGGTAAAATTTTGTGTTGCGTGTACTAGTAGTTAGGAAAACAATAATTGATGCATGGTAACTTATTTGGTCAAACATATGATCTGTGATCACCTATACGTTTGTCTCCTTTATATGCTTATTATTTATGGGAATATTATATTGTTCAGAGATTATCTTGCCCAGCATTTTGCTTGTTTTAACTCACACCAATTGACATGCTGTAATACCAAATAATGAATTACACCATGTAGTTTTAGGATGAATGGATATTGTAGCAGCCAAATTCTACCATACTGCATAGAATAACAATTAGTAGTTTCTTTAAGCAAGTTTAAGTTGTGGTCATTCTGGGTCAGGCCTATAATGTTAAAGGACATGGTGCATATACCAGTGTATGTTAAGAGTATAGCTGAAACTGTCATTCAGGGATTGTGTTCAAGAATTATAGAGAGATCTCCAGATTGATTTACCTGCATCTATAATGGCATTCATCGCCAATTTGCAGGCAAAGCCTTGAACAACTTTAGCTTCGAATAACAGATCCCCCATCATTTGGATACCATTTCAACTGAACATAAAACGTTGAATTATTTCAAAGAAATGTTTACTTAAAAACTTCTGATGGAATTCGACCTTATACGATTGTTCCATGTGACAAACCGTCACTTGGGATTAGTTTTGGCCGATATTGGATTACAATTCTCGCCACCTGGTGGCAAAGCCTAAATTGTGGTTCTGTATGTTTATTTCAAAACTTGTTGTAGAATTTGAATCAAACTTTGTTGGTATGAATGTTCCATTTGACAAGACAGAATTATGATATTCCACATGTCAAGATGCCGTGTAAGAATTTGTTTGGTGTGATTTTTGTCTAAATATGAAAAATTATAGTTTCCTCTTGTTAAGATCTATTGATATATTTGTATATCGACCTTACGCTATTTTGGCGGGAATAAATTGCCCCGAAAGTCACATTATTTTGTGTGTTTCTTAGCTCACGTGTTATAACTATGTCAAACAAATTTAACTTGAGACAATGGGAAAAATAGCCTTTCTTCCAGAGCAATTCTGGTTTAGTATATAGTCTGAAGAATGATGCATATTACCAAAGAATCAGATATTTTTTGTTTCTGCTCACATGTACGAAACCTACAGAGCTCTGTGATGATATATTGTAACGGAGTTACTTTTAAGATAATGGAGTACTTCTTCAAAACAATGGAGTACTCTGATCAAAAATGTTAACGGATCTTATTTAAAGATAACAGAGTACTAACTCAAAACAACAGAGTACTTCAATGGAAATTGTTAACGGAGCTTATTTCGAGATAACAGAGTACTACTTCAAAACCATGGACTACTCCAATGAAAAATGTTAACGGAACTTATTTCGAGATAACAAAGTACTACTTCAAAACAACGGAGCTGATAAATATTAACGGAGTTCACTCCGTTAACAATCTACTCCCTTGAAACATGGGAGAACTCCCTCAATTGCCACACAACGGAGTACTCCGTTATCTACGCTGTTGTATACAACAGAGATTTTAAGGGTAACTGATTGAAAAGGGGTTTCTCGAAGTCAGGTTGTTTGGAACTGTGCAGAAAACATGTTTAAGTTGTACAGCAAAAGCCATCTACCTCTGAAGATGAACATAGTCATGGTCGAAAGCTTAGGAAATTAAAAATGTGTAGAACAGCAGTCGCTATCTTGTTTGTTTTAAATCTAGTGAAACCACTCCACACAAGTATATTCACGGGTTTCGCTGTTCAATATATAATACTGTTATTGAACTAGGCAAAGGAAGTAAGTCCAAGACCTTCCTAATAATTGTGTAAAATATAGAATACTAAGAGAAGCTATTTAAAAAATTATGAAAATAAGGTCATAACGGTTACCTGGCTAAAACGTGTGCGTGATATATCGTCTTTCCATCATGCTGTACTAAAAAGATTTGCGAATCATGAAGTATGACCTCTTTGGTTACTTATTTATATTTTATTATTTTGTGGAAGAGCAGTTTATACAACGTAATGATCACAGAAGAACGTCTGTAATGTTAGAGTCCGGAGGGCTTCTGCATCAAAAATCTTTAAAAAGAATTCATTGACTGTCTGTAAACCGATAAAACCTGGAAAAGACCTACCATTACAATAATATAAAATAAATTTGGTTACGATTTCATGAATTCGTCAACGCATGCGGAGACAAAACTACTCAACAGACAGCGGTGGGTTGTGAACAGTGGAGTAATCGTCAACAGTGGCGGCTCAATCGATGGACAGCCTTTTTTTTAAATTAAATTGCCTGTTTCGATTAAATCCGTCCTTTAAAACCGCAAACAAACACCAGATTGTGTCTCTAAATAAACTGAACAGTGGATGGTGATTAATGATATGACCTCATCTGCAGGATAGAATGGATCAGAAATCAGACTAACACGTCTCAATCTGTGTCAGTAAGATTGGTGTATTGTACCGGTATCTTATACTTTGTAATTGAGTTTCCTTCCATACCGGATATTAACATTTATATATCTCTGTCTGTAATCGTTTGTCCACAGCTGATGAGTTACTGCTTATATACATCTTGACCGTACCAACAAATAAAGCTTAATTAGTGACCACTAAAAATTACATAAATGCAGACAGTTAATTAAACTTTACCTCCAAAGATTAATAAACATTTACAAACCTTTATTTTTGGTATAGGGCTAATATACAGGTGGACGGCACTTGTAAATAAATCTTACTCTAACATGGAACAGATAGCAAATCCATAAACGTAGGCAGTTAATTCAATTTTGCCTTCAGTGATCAGTACATGCACATTAACAAACCTTTATAGTTGGCATATAGGTATACAACGTAGTCCCGGGTCTTAGTTCCCTGACATTGACCACTGTCTTCAAATCTACCATATACATATATTGGAAGTGCGTGTTAGCTAATTGCAAATCTGCACACGGTAAGGGAGGCAGAATAGTATAACTATACGAGCTGATATATGTTTCGATGCCTTCTGTTGTATTTTGAACCAGTGTCTGAAAATCTCAAGTTATCCTACCGAAGATCCGGCCAGGTTCACAAACATTTTACTCTTCTCTAGTTCCTTTAATTTAAAGATGTCAGACATTGGTCTAGCATTTAGAAACATACCTATTAACAATTTGACACTTCGCTTAGTAATAAAAAAAGTATCTAGTCACAAAAGTGATTAAAACTTTAAAGTGATAGCACAACCTTTCAGATAGTTTAAAGTTCACAAAACACAACAGATTGTTGATAGTTGAGATCATATCAAATACCGCGTACCTTTTTTTCCTTTATTTCACTGGCTCTAGACCTAATCTCCAAGCACCATCTACAGAAAGCCGTTATCTGCAGTGATTCGCTCTCTTGCC
>JARFOD010076198.1:0-20728 GCA_031763545.1 Mopalia muscosa
TCAAGGGTATTTCACTTATATGATGACGGATTGTCCACTTCACACTGTACACAGCCTTATTACGGTGGAAAACCAAGCGGAAAACCCACTATTGTTAAACATTTCAAACCCGGTATGAAGAAAACTGTAAATGGTTTCAGCAGTCTATTAACATTACGCTAAATGAATAAGTCTTATTTGTTTGATTTGATCACAAAATACACCAGATCCGCACATTTCCGCCTTCTTGATAAAAGCAGATGTACCGGTACATAAAACGCAACAGGCCCAACACCGCTCCCAGCCAAAACATTTATAAGATGATAAATTTATTAGGAATTAATAAATTACTTAAACTGCCATTCCTATGATACACCTCTTTTGTTATTTTTTTTTTCTCAATGTATAAAGATTTGTTTGTTTGATTGGGGTTTAACGTCGTACTCAAGGGTATTTCACTTATATGGCGACAGATTTTCGCTAGCCATATTACGGTTAAAAACTGGGAGGAAACCTCGTAAAAACCACCCCCACGTTTGCCGGAGCCACAACATGTGGCTTTCTTATTTACCTGATGGTCGACAGACAGACTCAATCCCCTGAATGGAACACCGAAGCAGGTTCAGTTTAGTAAGTGGACAAGCTACCACAAAGCCATGGCCAATGGCTCAATGTTTAAAGGAAAATTTATTGATAATACTTCAAACTTAATCAAAGAGGATAGAGTGATATTTGATCCATGATTTTTAACATAGACTGTGGTAAAAGGAATATTGTAAATTAACAGGTAAATGTTAATTAAACCGTTTGGATTTCCTGTTCTGATAGCCTAAAATTATTATTTTCTGCCAAAATTACAATTTTGAAGCAGTATTTTCCTGAAAAACAACAACCCGCAATGTAAAAGTATAGGGAGGCTGCCCTACCGTGGCATAATGTGGCTATGCATTTCGCAAAGGGACCTCACTCAAAACACGTCCTGTATTTAGAGTTGATTTTCTACTCTAAATCTGAAATTTGACAATGTCATTGATTGATATCAAAGAACCATTTTGATTTGTTTGTTTGTCAAAGAATCCACTAATAAATCACTGCTCCAAGAGCAGCAAAGCAGTCGATGGCAAAAAATATCTTGCAATAAGTCGTAGACAAACATTTGCAATCCGACAAACTAGGCATATCCAAAATATTGGATCTACTAATCATATGTACCAGTGCAAGTTTGAGTTAAAAAAAAAAATTAGACATAAAACCTTGGCTTGACTAACACTCGGTGCACTAGTATGACATCAGCTTTTGGCAGTCTTTTTCGTGACTTTTGCTAGGATTGCAAAACTGTTTGTTTTGGTCACAGTTGAGTTTGACTAGCATAATTGCCTTCACAACACAGTAAACCATATCTAGCATGTCAACATTTTTTTAATTGTTTGATTGGGGTTTAACATCATACTCAAGAGTATTTCACTTTTAGGACGACTTGCCAGCCCAATGGGCGAGGAAACCACCCTCGACACCACTGGAAACAAACACAGACAAGACGTGACAAATACAGGACAACAACAGGATGCAATACGGACACCACAAACAGATCGGATTCCTCTTCCCCTTTAGCTCTGAGAGCACCAGGGCCACATGAAGCTCCCTCCAACCTCCCACAACAGTCTTTTAAAGATCAAAAACTACATGTACGACTAGAAAAATCCATCTTTATAAGAGCTTCAGATTCTGTCAGTTAGGTCTACATAGGGCCTACAGGACATGTAAGTCAAAGGCATTGTCATAAAGATGAAATAACTTGCAAATTCACACAGCCATTCGGGTTGTCGATAATGATTTAGAAAATAAAGATGCTGAGTCATGTATGAATGTTACAGCCACTAGCCATGCGTCTCCCTCACCATCTTTTCCAACAAGGGGATTTTGATCAATAAAATCTGTTTTGCTTTTTGAAAAACAGTTACGGTACGTGTAGTGAATTAAATGAACTCTTGTGAAAGACAGAGATCCCTAAATGCATTAGAGTGAATGACGCATTTGCAATTTAGAAGTCCTATATGGATGTACCAGCCTCCCATGTCAATCGGTCCTCCGCTAAGGGTTCACTAGGCGTTGTGCGAGGGAAAGAGCGCGAAGTGGTTCACGCATTAAAACTCGGTTGTCGGGAAAGAAAACGAAGCAGAACTAGGATAGAACTCAAGTTTAACACAGTGACAGTGTACACAATTCAGAGAGACTCATGCTGAAAACACCTCACCTTTGCAAGGCTTCCTAAAACTGAATTCTCAACATCAAAATCTGGCATTAACTCCCGCGACATCGCACACGGCAATGCCTGCCATTCTTCGGGAAGAAGGGTGCATCTAAATAGCAGACCTGCACATGCCACAGTTAAAAAAGCGGAATGACCGTAAATAATTATCAATTCCCGAAGAAAACAAACCCAAACAATTTTGAAAACACAGTGAGAATATTTGTTAATATTTGTGAAAAATTATATATTTAATGAAAATGTTTTTGTAGAGCAAGTCGGTGTTTGGATTTTAAATAAACATTTTACATGCTTAAAATATAATGCAGAAAAAGGTTTTTCATGTTAACTTTGGAAATTCTGTAATATACTCCCAGTTTGTTGTGTTTTTAATATAATGTGGTGTTTTTTTATGTCTAAGTTTAATTTCTTTGTTGTTATATCAGTTCTATAATCGATTTTTACATTTTACATTGTCTTTATATCGATATTCACTATCTTTCGATAAGCGGTACCTCTCCACTAGACCCTCAACATATATGAGCCACTGGATAAAGCGAGATCCTTGCTATTCTGCGCAGACTGTCTCTTTTTACAGCACGAGTTTTATACAGGCGGAGCTGAGCGAGAAGCTTCGCCTGAAGTCGATGTGACCTAGAAGGATTTCTACTAGCCTATAGGGTGTTTCGCCAGTCTGTCTGACGCTTGGATTCCGTGTTCGATATTCTTAAGGATTCTAAAGTCGCCTGCCATGGAGACTGTATCTTCAGTCGAAATACTGGACGCAGTACTTCCTACAGCAGCAGAACTAACACACAGCGTCAGATATTCATCTGCGTCACTTGTTTGGCATATACATATGGCGGACGCGACGTATATAGGCCTAGTACAATTTGATACACTTTCAGACGTAACCAGGCATACTGCAACGACGGAACCACTTGAAAGCCTTCAATCAGTAGTCCTGTAGGATATACAATATATAACATATTCTATAAACATTGAGAAGGCATAAATTGCAACAAGTCACCGTGAATCGAACCTCAGACCTTGGTTGACATTAATTGTCACTATTCTGGTAAGAAGCTCTCTGTAGATGGCAATAACAAAAATAACAACTTAACATAGATATAATGTAGCCCTTTGGCTTAAGGCGGTATTTTGAAGCGATCATATTTTCCTTTAGGCCTTCTGTTTAAAGCACTGGGTACTTTATTTCCCAAAAGAGATAAAGCAGTTTATATGGTATGTTCGTGTAAAAATGTTTACCTTTGGCACTCACCACCTTCGTATTTAAGTGAAATACCACCAGAAGACATTTTCAAACACCAGTCACACGGTAATCTTATTTTGGTGTAGCCTGCACCGTCGTCATACCAGTGAAAAATATCATTGCGCATGACGTTAAGCACCAATCAATTGATCGATTTGGGAGTACCACTTTAAATACTCCTTAGCGGCACCGCAGGAAAACGTATCGCATTTCTTTCGAAGCCCTTGACATGACTAAATGTGCTTTGTTTGATCAAGCCACAGGCCTAAGAATATGCTAGTCTACGTCATAACATATCTGAGCCTAAAAGTGAAACAGTAACCACGAGGGTAAAACACCAAACTCACCCAACCATTTACCTCGATGTCATTTCAGAGAGCTAGCTGAATCTGTTATAACTTTTGTGGTTTTTGCTATGCTCTCTTTACTGGCTACTAAATCCGTATCTTTAGTAGCCACCTAACATGCGCAAATGGATAGCAACACTTTGAAAGGAGACCTATATGTAGGCCTTCCCAACTTGTAAGAACTGTGCAGCTCCCTGGAATCCGGAAGATCAATTGTAATTATGAGGAAACATCTTCCGTTTAAAGATAAGAATGTAACTAGGCATGTGATCTTCATTAAAAAGGACGAAAATATGGATTAAATTATACCGTTATGATTATTAATCCGAAGACCTGACTTTCAATACAGTTCTTGAAATACCAAATTTTCACCCTCTATATGACATCAGTCCTGATGATACATGGCGTTTAAAGGCACCAAGAGGCAACGTATGAATATAGTGGTGACGCTAATCGTGTCGAATGAAAAGGGGAATTGTAGAGTTTCTCACTGTAGCAAGCTGCTATTCGGAAGGATCTCCAACGATCCGAATGCCTTATGGCTGTTTTGTGCCACAAATGGGCTTTAATGAGTTCACCCGTTGATCGCATGGTCCATATTCAACCTGACATGGATAGTTTTAGTCGAAGCAGTCAATGCGGACACCCTTTTGTGGTTAAAGTCCTGACTCGGAACATTTAAGTCCTTATTGGATGGGGTGGGGTGAGGTGTGCCGGTTTATATTCGATGTCCTTTTAGATAGGAAGAAAGGCAATACTTGAATCTAACACTTCGCGTGTAGTCTGCCAAAAGCTGCAGGAGTTTAGAACACTTAATATGCCTCTTTTGGCATATCAGGCAGTTTCTCTTTCTGGGAAGGCGAACATTTGGGCATAGCCTAAATGTGGCTTTTAATTGTTGGTTACTCGCCAATGCTTTTATAGTCATAAGTTAGGACACTTTTAGGATTGGGGGTGCGTAGCCGTGACTTAGTGGTTAGCGAGTGCGCTTTCTGAGCCTACTTTGATGTACCGTTGAAAGGATCGAGTCCGCCTGTCGACACCCATGGATATATGAGGGACCGGATGCTCTCCGGCCATCGCAGTGTTGGTTTTTACGAGGTTTCCTCTCAGTTTTCCACCGCAATGAGGTAAGGAACAGTGCGAAGTGGACAATCCGTCGTCATAAAATTGAAATACCGTTGAATACGGCGTTCAACCCCAAACAAACAAATTTAGGATTGGCGCAGTATACATATAGTTGCATTGTTGAAATAAAATGGTTTGTTTATGTACAATCATTGTCAAGTTTATGGCATAACCCAAATCTTATTAAGAGATCTAAATAAGCTCCAGGTGTACGCATTGTCGCATTTTTATTGTACGGAATCCTGTACCAAACAGCTTTCAAAGGTGTCAGGTACTGTTGTGGTGTTCCAGAATGTCCTTTCCAGTGAATCACCAAACAGTGTGGCCCTTCCGGAAAAAACACCCACGCGTTATGACCAACTTTTGGGGAAGGGCTCTGTGATTAGTTCTTTACACAAACCAATCTACAGTAGGGTTAAATGGGGTCTAAAGACGGTAGCACAAAGATGGAATGCTACTTGCGAATCGTATTTCAAAATCCGTCAAAACTAGAAGTAAGAAATTTGCATATACTGTATGCCCGCAGCGTTCGGGGCCGTTTGACCCACTTGTACATGAGTGCTAATGTATGTCCCAAAAGAATATGGAGAATGAGTTTGCAGATTTTTACGGTTTTCAAAGTTGTCAGTGTTTCTCATGTGGACACAGCAGAATGTAACTAACGAATGCAGGCGGATCAACCACACATACTGCAGTGATGTGGCTGCCATTCCATTCAACACATTTATTTACCTATGACCTAAACTTGAAAGGAAGTGTGACGTCCAACGATATGCTACAAAAGCCGTATCGTTGCCAATTTCTACAGGCATACAGAATTTGCTTGCCTCCACCGAGATTTCAACTCGTGGCTTGCTATGTGGCCGATAGGGCCACATAGGTTTACGGTAGAGCCGTCACGAATTTGTGTCTAAGCAAATGCGGCGAATCTACAGTACCGGTATATGTGATTTTCGCCATTTTCTTTATTCAGTGGCCCAGTGCTATAGCGACTGTATATATAAAGAAAAGAAGTTTCTAAGTAAATACTCGATCGCTATGATACCGAGCCCCTGTGTCTTTTTAGGGCTCCTGAGGTAACATACTAATTATTCCGTTCTCATATCTAATATGGGTTCTGTTGTATCACCGATACTTTTGCAAACATAACATGCAATTGTCAGTTCTATGGTGTGTTATACCCAATCGTCAGTACCCAAAATAAGAGGATGCCTTTGTTATTCTTACTGATAGAACTATGTTGACATTTTTCATATGAGGTTCTTGGCTTGTTCCCACACAAAGAGCTACATACCTTATTACCACAGATAAAAATATATGTGTCCTGACCGATTTGGAACGATTGACTAATGTTCAACGCCGTATGATATTCACAAATGTTAAAGCGACGAATGAACTACATCAGTAAATAGTCACAGCCGCAAAATGTGAGGTGTATGCATGTTAGTAATAGGTTAATAATTCTTGGATGCTTCCCATTCTCTCTGAAGAGCAGCCCTTCTTTGTGAGAAACTATTTTACAAGACTGTCTCGTTGATACACGAGAGTGATTTATACGGTATGTCGACTACTGACTGAGGTTATATACCATTTTGCAACTTTCCAGTACCCTCTAGCTATACAACGCAGGTGCCCACCTTTGGATAAACCCGCGCCATCAGTATCTTACCAGTAGGTCATGTGGCGGAGCTCTTCTTTTATCCACAGCTAAGAAAAACTTTTTTTCTCTCTTCATTTGTTTATTATAGTACCGGTAGGCAAAACGGAGAAATGATCAAGCGGTCGATATGCAAGTCATGGAGTTATACATCTGAAACTTCTAAACCGTTTCACTCATTATAGTAATTAATCTATATGTGTATATATACTTCAAAGGTCCTGGGTTCGAATCCTGGTGCCGGCAAGTAATTTTTTCTCTCTTCATTTGTTTATTATAGTACCGGTACCGTAGGCAAAACGGAGAAAAGGTTAACAGGATGTTAGCCGGCCACTTCATTCAAGACCTCGTTAGTATAATTCAATAATATTGCTGATTCAGATGGTCGTTCTATATTTTTTTCGCTTATTTCAATTCAGTACAGATCTGATAGCTTGGCTACGTCTACTAACAATTTGAACAATGTCGATTTTTGTGGTAAAACTCCATCAACTGTACATTTCCACTTACAAATGTGCTTTACAAGTCATCTCTTCAATACCAGAGCAGTACCTCGGTTGCCGTTGTATAGGCACTGCAAGATCTATACTTACCGTCAGTATTGTTTTCGTTGAACATACCACGTTTTTAAAAACAAACAAGTCAAGAAATAACACTCTCGAAGATGCCATATTTCAACCAAATAGTATTGGAAACCATACAAATTCCATCTGCTTAACGAGTGCATGATAATGCGCACCCTGAAAATATCTTAAAAGAGACCGGAAAGCGTCCGGAAACGTTACCTTCATCTGAGACAATAGTTGCGGATGTAGCCAAGAGCTGGAAGAGCTGAGGTTTTAAATAAATTCCCTCGTACCGGTATCTAACTATTTTTTCACATCAGCGTATACGTATAATGAATCATGCCGACGTCTAAGGGCCATGCCTACACACGAAGGATGAAGGAAAGGGATCAGCGGTGATTACAACCTAAAAGTATTGATTTTTATGTATACACCTTTCATTCACCACTGATACAGTCACCGCCAGAATCGCAACCTATTGCAACCCTTTCTGGAAAACTGGGGGGCTTTAGTAACATTGCTACTTTAACTCATGTTTCATGCAAATTGCTCTGTTCCGTTTCACTTATATAATGGCGGTACCAGTAAAATACTGGTGGAGCCGAATATCTGTCTGTGTACAGCCAATAAGTCTACGATAACTATCCAGCTCCGATATCTGAGGTTGAGGAAACTACCGGCTCATCTCTTCACATCTTCGTTAGCCAAGAGTTTTATCCCGAGCTACGCTGCATTTAAACGATTGGAGGAGTATTCGCATATAATCTGACTCGGCTTCCAAGCGATTGATTGGATGCGTGGGAACTTCTAACCAACCAATCAGATGTTGTGGTTCGAGAGGATGCTAGTAAAAAACGACAGCTTTACTTTATAATTAAAGTGGGTGAAGTGTTGACGAAAAAGCGATATGTTCGGGGTAATCAACCAACTCAATGAGCGTATTGCACATTTACCGACCCCTACAGACACCAACTCTCCATATATACGCCAATATACGCTCGTATAACCAGCGATCGGCTTACAGTATAGCCCATACTGATCCAATACGCTGGTAGATATAGCGCTTTTTGTTAGGTATGGCTACCGGAGACGCTCGATAACACGAGCCAATGAAAGTCGATCTTTCAACGCCCTTTCGGCTTTGATTGTTTTCTTGGTTACAGGGGCAGCACATCCTTGATCCTCCATTTTGCAAACCTGTTTGCTCACCTGCCCAGGTAAACCAATAGAATTTTGTGTGATTTTTAAGGCTGACTCCGGGCTTCACAGGCATCTGATTGGACAATGTCGTTCTTATGCTTTAGGCCCATACCTAACAAAAAGCTCTATAGCTACCAGCGTGTTGGATCAATATGGGCTATACTGTAAGCCAATAGTTGGTTATACCAGCGTATCGCAAATAGTGCTTTACAAAGTTTACAAAATTTTCAAAACTATAGTATAACATTCAACATATGTTATCACCATTATTCTATTTATATGTGATTAATCGGCCAATGGTTGTAATGCAGAGCTGCTCGGAATAAAGCTCTTGGCTGTAGAATATGGTCTCTTTACTGCCACATTTATTCCTGCTTTGTTCTTTGTGTACAGAAAGCATGCTTACGCGCAAAATAAATTGAAGCAAAACAATTTCAATCAAGATTTTAGACAAGACGCGCCCTGCAGAGGTGGTTGTGGGGGATTGAGTGATAGGAGTTGCGGGGTCCTGTTGATTTGGTTCTCTCACAGTTAAAGGCCAATGATGAATCGATCCGGCGTGGCATCGGCTGTTTTGGGTCTGGTGGTCGTCATGTCATTTGTAATTGGACTAGCAAAATACTTCGGATTTTCTACATTTTACCTCCTCAGACCAAAATGAGCTGATTAATAGGTTGCCATTATTATAGAACATCCTCTGAATAAGACGTTCCTGATGTGAATCATCCGCGGAGTTGAGCTCAAGTTCACAAATGTAATGTCACAAAACCTTCCCTTTAGGCCTACCTTTCAAATGATTAAACGTCTATAACGAAGTAATATAACGACAGCATGATTGTAGATGTCTTCGTCCTAACTGGTAAAGCATGACAATATAACCCTACTCGTAATCCTCAAATTAAGCTATAAAGTCGAGCAGTAAAAAGCATTTATATTTAAACGATTACGATCATACTTGAATCGGTTGCAATTATCAGAAAGCTGTAGGCTTATTGGATGGATATACACTAAGATATGTATGAAGGCAGTGAAAGAGCCACCAGTTTAAACTGGTAGCAGTTTATTGCAGAAAGGCGCATGCAATGTTTCAGCTACAAGTGTCGGCTATGGAAACAGACCTACATGTATATTATCCGACTCGGTAATGTAGGCGGAGAAAATTTCATCTTTATCCCAAAGAAGTAGTGATTCGCTCATGCGTTGACCTAGATATACGCTCAACGCCCGTGCGATAAATGCAGCTAGGCCTATATAGTCGTGTAGGGTATTTTTGGACAGCTCGGGAATGCCTTGTGATTGCTGCGTGAACGATTCACCCGCGTGGTAAAAAAACCTGGTCCGTTACGTAGAGCGATTAGCTATTCGTATTCTTGCGTGAGTTTCTAAAGTGGACGAAACTACAACAACACTAGTACGCCATAGCAGGCCATTGCGCATTAATTTCCTCCAATATTTGAGGGTGACGTTTGCCACAGCAAGTACACCAAGTACAAAACAACATGTCCCGATTGTATCTTAGTGTCAATGTCTAGACGTAGGACGTAGAATCGATTATATTTTAGAATATCTGTTTGTTTGTTTGTTTGATTGGTGTTAAACGTCGTACTCAAGGGTATTTCACTTATATGACGACGGATACAAAAACAGGACATCACAAACAATCTGCTTCCGATTACCCTTTAGCTCTGCGAACACCAGGGCAACAGAAAGCAACCTCTTTTCTCGCCTCTTACGATCGACCGAGGGAGTATTTTTCAGGGCCATGGCCCACCCGCTCTCTCACGGGGATATTTTAGAATATAGATCAGCAGAACTAGATACCAGAGTGAGTCACCAGTTCCACAGTTATGACAAGTCTGGTCTCGAGCAGTGTCGCCAGCAAGCATGTCATTGATTCAGCAATGGCCTCAACCTCGCGAGATTCTCGGTACTTTGTTGTATCGTTCCTCCATTCGATGGCTTCTAAGTGGTTGATCTCAAATGTGGACAAGACAACTCTCGTATGCCATACCAGGCCATTGCGCCGACTAATCCCGTGGGCTATTCTATTTTAGAATGATTAATCCGATGCGCCATATTGATATCCCACTCTATCGAATATTTAGCATGCACGCCCCATTTCCCAGATCTCTTTTAATCACGGTTATTTCATCTTCTCGAGCCAAAGTGAACACATGGATGTTTTAACCTTGGCACATAAGAAAACTTTACCGTGTGACCGTTGTGCGGTGGAGCGTCGATGAGAAGCCGGAATTCCAGCGATTAATGGAGCATGTGCCAATAGAAATCTAGCTTATGAAACTATGTCAGAATAAAAATAAGCAGCGTTATGTCGCATGGTCCCTCTAAAGGCGTCTATATATAGTGAGATACCATGTGTTCGGATGATAGTTACTTCAACTATGGGTATGAGAATTCTGACGACCAGGTCCATGCATATCGTAGACTTTGTGTTCCTGGTGTATTCAAGGCGCTAAATAATCATGTAACCTTTTTCGCGGAGTTATCTATTTTCCACAAAATTATATTCTGTTAATTGGACAAACAGATATGGTACATTAAAAGTCATGGATGCAATTCGTTTTCACTCTAAGGTAAGTTTACGATCAGCAGCTATTTATACATAGAACTCTTTATATTTTTATCGGCTGACAAAAGGCGAGGCATGTTTTTTTTCTGAGGATGGCCAAAACAGGGTAAATGCGAAGGAAATCAACCCATTTTTGTTAGGCGTTGAGAATGAGTTGGTTTTGTGTATCTATACGGCCCTGTATTTTGTAGGCTACCATCTAACTTTTGCAAAAAGACTGCAACTTTGATAAAAAAATCTTACCAGGAAGTCACGAGGCGGAGCTCTACAGATATAAAATAAACCAAATGTACAAAATTGAAAACGTAATGTGGGTCAACACAAAATGGAACTTGTAAGTATCTTTAAAAAAGAAATGGCATTGATCTACACCTGGTCGAATTACATCATAGTATATATAGTCTTTATCTGGAACCATTCAGTCAGTATATTGTTTTAGACTTGAAACGTTCAATAGAAGATTTTAATTGGATATTTTAAAGTAAACTCTTTTCTGTCAATACCGAAAAACGGGCATTTTTTTTTTTTCGAGAACGGATTTGTCGCTTTTTGCCCATTAGGTACCATCCAGCTCTTTATTATATTTGGCTAAAATATTAATATAGTTGTAACTTATAACCTATTAGCTATGTTAACTACGTGAAATACGTGCCATTTCCAGCGTACACAAAATGATAGGCCTAATTGCTCGCGAATGCTGTGCAGTTAATGAAGTTAAACATCCGTATACAATAATGTTTAAACCGTCGCTGCAGGTAACAAAAAACCGCAGCTAAATCGGGTCATTTTTCTTTTATACCCTCTTTGTTACTTTTTTAAAAGTATCGTGCCTTTTTTGCATTAATTTGGCCACTCCCGGTGGTCAAAATAGATTTGAAAAAGGTATTGTTTAATTCACTTAATTCAAAGCGGGACCATAAGCTTGACATTTTTGTTAAATGAGAGACAAAACTGAAATTGATGTTTGTTAAATTCATACAGAGTTATTTTTGGCATTTGTAGTTGAAATATATGTTTAATATTGTTACATGATCAATTTTTTTTTTATCTATCGCAGTATATCGATTTCATATATAAGCAATGCTATTTTTTTTATTGCTTAATAACACATATCTTAGTTAACGCCCTCGCTGTAACTAGCTACTATAGCTGCCGCTAGAAAGGCATAGGGGCCCGCGGCCATGGCTCAGTGGTTGCCAGTGCGCTTCCTAACCTGAACCTGCTTCGATTTACCGTTCACGGAATCGAGTCCGCCTGTCGACCATCGGGTATATGAGCCAGTCACATGTAATTGTGGCTCCGGCAATCGAGGGGTTGATTTTTACCAGGTTTTCCACCGTAGTAAAGTGTAAAGTGTGAAGTGGTCAATCCGTCGCCATATAAGTGAAATACCCTTGAGTACGACGTTAAACACCAATCAAACAAACAAAAACAAACAAAAGAAAGGCATAGCTATAGTTACAGTTACATTGCTGGATCCAGTTACTCTCCCCTAACTTAAAATGCAGTTTGCGATTCAAAACAAAACGTGGATGGCCTGTTCATATTAATAAAATTTTAATTGTATTCTGACATAAGTCTATTCAATTTTTGTAGACACTTCCTTGTTATCGGCTTTGAACAGTCAAGGCATGCATATCGAGGTTAAAAGCTCAGTACTTTTAATAATAACAAAAAGATCTTAACATATGCATGCACCATAGTATAATATGCTGCATGCATATTATAGCCACATTATAATATTCCCAGGCCCATGCTTCAACAGGGTCTAACTATAGATTAATCCCTTGATAAATTCGGACTTCTCAATTCTGAAATAGTAAAGATCCTCAAGGACTCGAGCCTCCCCCAACACTTTTTCTGGGGGGGGGGGGGGGGGGGCCCTCACATCTTTGATGACCTCGACAGTTAAAAAAGTTAACCGATGCACCTGTGTTAATTAATTAGGCCTACCAGTTCACTACGATCTGTCCCATATCCGCTGTGGTATCACATGTTCTGCATTTGTGTTAATTACCGCGATTCATAAAAGTATACTTCGTTGGTATTTTAAGTTTCATGGATGGATGACTTCAGTAATTGGGATCGGAGACAGGTCATGCGTCTACTGCATGATGCAGACGAGACAACAAACTCCACACAGTGTTGAAAATAAACGAAAGCGCACGTCATCGGAGGCAGTTTAAAAGGTTAGGTGCAGAATTTACGTGACACGGATCAGATCACAACATGCCACTTGTCATAAGTCATAGAGTCCACAGGCACCTGGCAGAGTGTGAGTCACAATGACCAAAGACAACCAGCTGTTTTCATCGAGCAAAATGTATTGGATCACTCAAAGGAGCGTTTAGATTTGAAGCTGACGTATGAAGGCTAGTGGGCAGTGAGCACGTCAGCTTCGATACATATATAGAATTGCAGGGTACCAGGCTTGAAGCCAGCGCAGAAGGCTTCGATGTGTCAGCCCGGACAGTCAACAAATTCAGTCTAGGAAGAGTTGAACTCTCTGAGGAAGATCACGTATATATATATAATTTTCATATTATATGTCGTCGTGGAGTTATCACTTTGAAAGTACACATATACCAACATTTTAGGTTTATGCAAGTTTTGGACTTTGTACCCGGCCTAACACGTGAGTACATTTGATATATAGTTTTGTAATTTGTAGGCCTTTACTATGTAGCTGGCGTCTGTACGACAGTCTTAGTAGGCCTACTTGCATGGGAATTTGAAGGGATTGCAATGGAAATTATATAAAACAATGTTACATGGCATACCTAGTTGACTTTAATTTGATTATTTATTTGTTACGACGCTCTCTATAACTATACATGTTTAAAATGGGTCAATATACCCCCGTTTTCATATAAACTTTTAAAGTAGCTAGGAGTGTCTGTGATATTCAGATGGTATTTTTTTTTCTAAATAAATTTTTTTTAATGTCATTATGGAATAGGCCTACAATTATAGAATGTTATAATAAACTATTCTTTAACACGATGGCCAACTTTACCTGGTGTACATTACTTTCAGCAGATTGTGTTTTAAATATATAGTTTGCTATTATATTTAAACGCAAATGTTTAAAGTTTCAGGTTCTAACTTTACCAGCCTATGTGTAATCAAAATCAAGATGGGAGGGAAAAATATTGACCCCAATCAACGTAATAACCAAAGGTATTTCATATTATCCCACGTACATGTCTCCTAGAATAATGTATTACATAATGTAGGGCTACGGCCGTTTTACCTGCGACGAATTTATCGGCAGTTTACCTCCATTAAAGAAGGGTTTAATTGTTTATAACGTAATAATAGCTAGGGGCGTTTTACCAGTCAGCTGTTGGGGTGTACGTCTATATATATACCATGAACATGTGCTACCCAGACGCAAACCACGTGTTTTCTTAGTGATGCAAAGGTATAATTGGGACAATAACTGGGTCAAGCACACTGCGTCGACCTAGATTTGGTTTGAGCCTTATTGATGTATTGTGGGCTCAGACTCTATACTTTCGGCTTTAGCTTATAGAGTTACACGACTGGCAAAGGCTGTCCCATTCCTTATACTTTTGCGTTTCAGAACATAGGTGATATGTTAGGTTCCAGTTTTGCACTGTTCACGATTAAGTTGTATTAAATGTTGCCATTGCTTTGTGACGTTAACTATGTCACTATGTAGAACCAGTTACGAAACAATGAGCTAAAAAAGCTTGAATTAGGCCGAGTTCGAAAAGGTCACCAAGTAACGCGCCACGTGGGGGAAATAATGTGCCCTTATATAATAAGTATGTGTTGTGTGGGAGGAAACGTCAATCTTCTTATTTGTGTCATATTCGGAACAGCAGTATGGATATATAATATATATATATATGCCGTATGGTCCTATTCACCATGCTAGCTAGCATATGCAACATATTTTGAGTGTGTCGTGTAGACGGTAAGAAGGGACTTCATGTTGCTCAGCTGCTCTTTGCCTTTCCTGGATTTTAGTTTTCCCATTGTAAAGTGGAGTGTGATTTCCTTCACCCATTGGTGATTGGGCTATCACGCCGTCATTCGGGCAGTGAAATAACCTAAAGTAGGCTTACGACGCAGCAAACCCACTCATTTTTTGGTCAGAACTGAGTAGACCCATTAGCTGAGGAATAAGTCCCCAATAATTGGTTTCTGATCAGAAAGATATGAAAGTAGGCATCTTAAAAAGACCAGGACACCTATTCGATATATGTCTGAAAGCATACCATTAACATGTGTAAATGGCTATTTTGGAGATATAATGTTGTTACATACTAGTAGTAGATCGACGCTGGAATAAGAGACTCATCAACATGCAACCGTTGTTGAAACTGACATTCTTTATTCATTGTTTACTTCTTCACTTGCTAGAGAATTTGACATACATTCGATTGTGCTCATAAGCCTGTACGAAATTAGTCCTGCATAAAATATACACTTTACTTGATTTAACACAAATCAAACAAACAAACAAACCTAAAGTAGGTTAAGGTTCACTTCTTACGTTTCTGAAAAAATAATCCTAGAAACTAGTTTAAAATCAGATGGGCGGCTCACCATAGTCTGGTTACACACATGTCATTGTGTCAGTAAAAGGAAATCAGATTCGAAATAAAAAATATAATTCGGAATGTGAGTTGTGCTTAAAGCTCGTAAAAATTTATGGAATGTAACAGACGTCCCGAGACCATTGTGTTTCACCCACGAGGTCATCTGGTAAACAAATGCGGGAGATATGAAATAAAGGAACTGATTGGTCGTCAGTGAAGTAACAGGGTTGACGAAATAATGTTTGAGCTGGGATGTCAAACGGTATCATTACATGTGCGGTGGATATATATGCGTTTTCGTGCTTCGTGACATGGTATCTTCACACCAGTGTATGCTTTCCTGCCTTGATCTTTTTTGTATAAAGTAGGCGCCTAGTTGCTTTTGAGTCGATGGTTGATGGTTGTTTTCTTCTCTAGCACTGATCTGAAATTAGACCTGAAAATCCTGAGATCATCTTTAGAATCGTGCTTAAAAAGGGTACACCCCAAATTTCAATGTCACAGATCTAATACCTTGCTGTTTGTGAGAAAACGAAGAATTAAAACGCTGAGTTGTCAGCTTTGTATCTCCAGCAGGCCGGCGGCCTTAGCTTACTAATTCTATTTCGATGTACCACTCACAGGATCGAGCCCGAACCATCGGGTATAATGGGCGAGTCTCACGATAAGGATCTGGCGCCTTATCTGGCAATCGCGGGGATGGTTTTTGTGAGGTTTCCTCTAGGTTTTCCATAGTAATAAGACAAGGAACAGTGTGAAGCGGATAGTCCGACATCATATAATTGAAATACCCTTGAGTATGACGTTGAACCCCAATCAAACAAACAAGACATCATAACTGAAGCGGAGTTATTGTTGACTGGTATTGGTCCCAACACCCTTTCAGGGCTTTCAGCCTTTGTTCAGCGGCACCGAGTAAGACTACTGTCCCCTAAAAGTCTTTGGATGTAGGTTTGAGTCCCTGCGTTGACCTTGGGTATACGGAAACGTAACGACAGGGTGACTGGCAATCCATCACGAGGGCTCACACGAGACTCGACCAGGTCAAGTGTCAGTACCAGGGGCGCTAGCAATCTACTTCATTTCCAGAAAAATATCAGTCTTGGAAATCAAAGTTGTTCCTACCTTCCAGAAATGCCTAGCTTTGAAAACATATCAGTAGCACAACACCAGAGTACACACAGTACATGTTTTATATTAGTTTCTAGTAGGCAAGAACATGTCTGTCCTTGCCTGAGCAGCTTCCCCACCGTGTCCAATTGGTTGGAGGGATTTTCTTGTTGTCTTGGTGCTCTCAGAGCTAAAGATGAACAGGAAGCGGATGATCTGTTTGTGGTGTCTGTATTGCGTTCTGCTGTTGTCCTGTATTTGTCCCGTCTTGGTTTTTCTGTTGTCAGTGGTGTCAAGGGTGGTTTCTTTCGTCCATTTTCTTGTTGCCTTGGTGCTCTCAGAGCTAAAGATGAACAGGAAGCTGATCTTTTTGCTGTGTCTGTATTGCGTCCTGCTGTTGTTCTGCATTTGTCCCATCTTCGTTTTTTCTGTTGTTAGTGGTGTCGAGGGTGGTTTCTTTCACCCATTAATTTTGACTGGTACGTCGTCCAATAAGTGAAATACCCCTGAATACGACGTGAAACCAAAATCAAACAAACAAGCAGTCCGATAAATCTGTAAGCTTGTATAGAACACCTCATCTGGTTGCCAACAACAGAACATCCGTATAGCCCCAGAGAACTAGAAATACACTACCGCAGAAATGGAGTTCTGAGTATGACTGGAAAGGTAATCAATAAAGCGTTTTACGGTGTCTGTGGATTGTGACATGCATGTTTTTGGAATTTTGCCCGAAACGTCTGCCCCATGGGGCCCGCGGCTGTTGCTTAGGTGTTAACATGCCGGACTAACGGTGCTCTAGCCTTTCGATGTATGATGCACTCGATGGTTCGAATCCCTCTCAGCAGGGGGTTTGAACCTTTGGTTACACAAGGGAGTCTCTAGAGGTGATTTGGACAATCGCAGGGTTGATTTTGGAGCAGTTCTGTCTAGGTTTTCTATCGTATTTGATTAAGGCAGAGTATGAACCGGAATCATATAAATGAAATACACTTGCGAACGACGTAGCAGACCAATAAAACAAACAAACCAAATGGCTATGACTTTGGTAACGGGTTAATACTTATCATACTCAAGTATCCATCGACCATCGGGATGCTCCTTATATTGTATGATAGCCGCCTTATCAATTTAACAGGTTAAAAGATTCAAATTATAAATTGTCTCTTGCGTTTTAAATAAAGTTCAATATATCTTATTTTAACCTTAAGAAAATAACACATTCCTATTACTTATCAACTGGGTATAACGATCAGGTCTGGAAGTTTGAAAGGCTCTTTAATGTACAAGTGAACATTCGGAATAGCGCACCTTCGGAATAGTGAACATGTGACCAGTCGTCCTCCTGGCTAGTGAACATTCGGACAAGACGTCTATCGGAAAAGAGAACATTCGGACAAATAAGCCACATGACTAGTGAACATTTGGTATAGCGGACCTTTCCGTGTAGTGAATATTTGGACCAGTCGTCCATCAGAGGGAATATTCGGACAAATGGGCCGCAAATAATAGTCAAATTTGCGCAATGGTTTACGCATTACGTAAAAAGTTCAGACAACTGCTGAACCTTACCTTTTTTCCTCGACACTTCATACCATTTTTCAACCATGAAAAAGTAAGCACGGCCAATTTTCAACATAAATGTTATGGTTAACAGTAAAATACTGTATATTGGTATAGACATCCTAATTTATCACCTGGGCTGTGACAGTTCAACAGTTCAATCTAATTCGTGGACTGGTCTATAACAGCTGTGTCATGCAGATTACATTGACACACTAACACAATACAGGACTCAAACCAGTTGGTATCTATTCTGATATAAAGGTTCTTTTTATGTCCTAGAAACTACAACAGTTATGGCAAAATAGTTTATGTAATCGTTCTGAGATTAACTGGGCATGTTAGCAAGCCTTGTTAGTGGATCGGGTTGTTTGCACCAATCTGTACAGCGAATATATTGACAATGCGGTGCACGCGTGCCACAGCAATTTACTCGATTTTTCAAATTATGTGAAGAATAAGAGTACCGCCCAAAGGTTTAATAAAAATAACTATTATACGGTACTTTCACAATGACGATGTACCAGGCCAACGGATGAAGACCCCTACCCCCTTTGTCGGTACAATAAGCCTACGCATAAAATAGCCGACGCATAACAAATATACCAATCATATAGGTTTCAAGTTGCTTAAAAACTCTGAACGCACCAGGGAAACCATGACATCGCGGAATGCCGAGGATCCGGTTGTTACGACGTGACGTCCATTTCTTTATGAGGCGACGTCATCTAACGGGCTGTTAGGTTAACGGAGCTTTGAGCAACCGGCCCCAGCATGTTCCCCTGTTAACCCATTGGCCGTGGTGCCGTCGTCATATCACAATAACTAGCCCAAGCAATTCTTGCAGGAAAGTTTTGGGGATAACTCCCGAGTCCCGATGATGACCACTGATGCCTGGTGATCACCGCGCGTAAACAAAGCCTGATTTATCTACAGTTTGAATGATCCTTAAAATATGTCTAACACTTCGGGAAATTATCGTTTCCCCTGTATTAGTTTGAAAGCAAACGGTAAGTGTTATTAATAATGTGAGAAAAGGCATTGATAATGTCGTTTATGTTCTTTTTCTTTTCTCTTTTACAGACCTGTTCGCTGTCAAATAGAAAGTTGCAGAGAAATATCTGACAGAATTAATACTCGCAGACAACTGTCCAATCTTCATCAAGCACAGCAAACCGCTGTGTCTAGCAAGGTCGAAACCAACTGGGGACCAGTGTTTAAAAATAAACCACACTTTGCGGAAATGCATATGATATGATATGTGGGTCAACTGACCGACTTTGTGAAAAAGCTTATGGTCCAACTGACCGATATGTGACAGGTTATATGATGCTGACAATTTGACCTTTGGACACGAGTAAAGGGAAGTAATTACGACAACACGTTCAAGGAATTTAACGTCGGTGTCAAATTCAGAGAAAACTTGCGAAATACTTCAATTGACTGAGACTTTATAGCTCAGTAGCCAATGTAACTTGAAGCCTAGACTATATAAGGCTTATAAGGTTAGCAATAAGGCGTGTTAATGATGTATGTGATTGCTTTATGAACTTTTTAACGGAAGAAAATATAAGCAAACCAACATAAACGTTGGGCCAGACTTCAAAAATAGCCTAAATTTACGCCATTATTCATTTGTTGAATGACTTTTTTCTCAAAATACGTTTAACATGACACTAACAGGCAGAGGATATTGCTCATCCTGGTATATGCTTTATGGGCACAATGTGAGGACATCGAACTCGCCGCTAAGAGGATTTTAGTCTTTTTTTCATAGGTCGATGTCATCATCATGTTTTAAGTCCCAAAGAAAGTGTACCCGAAATACGTGATCACTCGTGAAGATTCATTTTTGTGAAGACGTTTGTGGACTTCATTCTTCACGTAGGAGAATCACCTAGGACAAGGAGAGTGTTCGGGAAATTCATTTTTATAAGCATTTTGCTGTCCATGTGCAATTCATCCTGGTTTGTTTTCGAAATCGGATAACAGTGTATGGGAATGCTTGATCTGTGTTTTTAACGTCAATTTAAAAGATTTAAATCGACTTGTTTTAAATCTGCGACATTGTGTGTGTTGAGAAAATTTGAATCTCGTCTGTTACAGAAAGTACTATAAACTGAGTGTTCAACCGGTAAAGTGTCAATTTCAAAATATTGACTGTTTTATCCAATCGTCTGTTATCTTTAGCTGATATCTGGTCACACTTTATTGTGCTTCAATTTCAGGCATAAAAAGAAACCTACACAATAATTGATTGAACGTGGAGCTGCGGGAAAAGGCTTGACGAACTTATATTATAGGATTAGTGACGATCAGAAAGTTCTATCTGATAATATAAAACAAATCTTTCTTTGTTAAATTTATAGAAGCATATTTTAGCAGTAGGCCTATACTAGTTGTTCACTAGAGGCAAACATATTGACAGCGGAGGAAGAGGCAATAGCGTAACTACCCGGGTGTGCACGCGGGGCGTCACACCCGGGTGGGGGAGGG
>JARFOD010076209.1:0-20728 GCA_031763545.1 Mopalia muscosa
CTTAAGTACGGCGTAAAATACCAATCAATATACCTGTTCATGAATGTTCTTTCAGAAGACAAGTAGGGCCTGGAGAGGTAGGACGCTACCGCATACATAGACAGTTCTAGTAGAGTTAAGGAGGTGCTTGAACTCTGATCTACGAACTTGTCCTTTCGTGGGACCTCAGTTTACTTGTCAAACAGTGAATCGAATAGTACAAGCTTTACCCTACATGGTCCTAACGCAAAGCAAGTAAAACAAACTCAGGCATTTCCTTCTACTTTTATAGTAATTTCGACGGACATATAAGAACCCGGCCCGTTTCCTATAGTATCATTAGCTGCTTGTGAGAACAGGTTTCACACAGGGAGTACATCATTGAGTGTCATTCACATAAGATTAGCCCACGGCGATAAGTCATCGGAAATATTTTCCAGAAAGTTCGTAAGCACATGCAGTTAATTTACACACTGTAACAATTCAGGAGTTTCACTTTTTTTTATATATATATTTTTCCCGTTAAAACTAGGAACATCGAACTAAGCTGAATTGTCAGCTTGGATTAAACGTCACATTGTCAACGTGCGTCAGACTGTGTAGCATCTGCAGCCACGTGCCCGGAATAAAGTTCGTGAAATAGACGCTAGCCTTACAGAAGAAGGACTTCATACGACACGACACTCAGCCGTCTAGCTGTCATTTGAAGACAGCGACTTAGCGTGTTAACATAGTCCGGAGTGCTTGACAACATATTATTTTTCAGAATGGATAGTATTAAAAAGAAGATGGCCTCACTGAGAGCCGATGCAGATTATGCTGACGATAGGAGAACTGAGGCTGAGGAGAAATTAAGAGACGCTAATGCAAAATTAGAACAGGTAAATATGATTTTATTTTATGACATTTTTAAAAGGTACATATTTGGCTGACAAATATGTTTTGCGGATAAATAGTGTATAACAATGGTTTATTTAACATACATTACATATATTTGCATATTTCATTAGTTTGTGAAGGCAAGCTACCATTACCATAACGCTTTCTAAAGATACAAGTGTAATTAAATATCGACCCATGGTTTTAGTATTTTTTAAATTTTTTTTAGTGTTCAGGGTTATTTTATTTAATTTATGTTTATTCCTTCAGAGTATTATGACTTTTTAAAACTCGTGACTTATGCAGTTATACACGATTGTAACTGCGTTAAAACTGTGTCACGAAGACTACTGGATGGGACAATAGTCCGCTTTTAAACCTAGCATGCTACCAGAGCTAAGTTATGTGTTCGTATACACAACTTAATTACAATTGTGTCAACTATCACAGCGCAAATGCGCAGTCACATTCCATTGTTAACTGTAAACATGCATATATACAGTATTACAATGCGAGCAATTTCTCTTTATCAAAATCTGAATTTAACGATTGCAACCGTTAAATTAGTCTATCTTTATTCTGCCGTTATATTGTGATTATCTGAGGTAAACCACAGTACATGCCCTCAAGCCAACGGCTACTAAATATAGGCGAAAATAAAACAGCGCCTTTACATCATTTTTTTTTTTTTTAGCCCCTAAAACAATGCCTTATATGTTTTAGTTTCTGGAATCCGTATAGTACGAGCGGACAAACACAACATTTTGTAATTAACCTATTGTGGAGAGTCCAAATTAAACTAATGCACACGTTTTTTTTATATCCATCATTGTAAATAGAGAAGTTTCAAATTATAGCAGTAGAGAACACAAACCAGTGTTAAGCTTTGTGTATAACATAGTTGTTTTCTGCACATGTAGTTTTATTTGGTCAGTTATTATATTAGATACATACACTGTCGACAACGTCATGACAATAGGAAGTGGTCGATCCCAAGAACACTACTTGAGAGTTTAAGGGGACCCGGAAGCTGATTTGATGGTGATGTCTTTCTGTTACCTCCTGTATTAGTCCAGTCTTGTCTTTGTTTGTTGTCAGTGGCGTCGAGGTTTGTTTCCTTCAACCATTGAGCTGGCATGCCGTCATCTGAGTGAAGTAACCTTCAGTGCGGTACGACGTAAAAATTCCACTCAAACCAACAAACAAACACTCATTGTGCTCTATTTAAACAGCAATACGTAGCATATTTACCTAAGAAGTTTCCTTTTAGTTGCTGTCACCTTGCCTCTGAAAAATTCTAGTTCCTGGTGATGACCCTATACCCAAACCTGGGTCAAGAAGCCTATGGATTTTATTATTATAAAACTGTCACAACAGAAATATTCTAAATAAAAAATTGAAATAACTCAGACATTAAGAACAAGGGACAAGAAGGGTTAGGCTTGATTGTTATACAACTATCTTGTAATCCTTGTACACCATAGATGAAACTGGAAAAACGGGAGGTAGCTCGATTACGAAGCGAGTTGGACGCGGCCACAGAACGATTTCAAGACGCTGAAGAGAACCAAAGAAGAGACAAAGCACTTCTTGAGGAGGTATATTGAAGTGCCCAGACTCTAACGTGGAATGCTCTCTATCGCAAGGAATTGTGGGATATCCATCTATATATATTATGGCTATAGGTGCGAATGGAAAATAAAACTCTTTTGTAAGGCATGCAGGGCTTTTAAAAAATCTTGGGACGGTTATTTATGACAATTGCAGAACGTTTTTAGATATTTACTCCTACTTCTCGGTTTATCAAATTCTTTCTTATATGTGTCATACATTGTCCCTCAATATCATTAGGTCCATGAATCGTGCCCCAGTTGCATAAGAGTTGTTACTGGTTGGTCAATTGTTAAACCAGTTGTCGACAGTATACCTCCATCATATTCCATTTCAAACTTGCCAGCTCGATCTGCTTTTCTCTGTCTTTCCTTGTTTCTGAAATACAACCGTCTTTCCTTCCATTACCCTTCCTTACAGGCTTTCTGATAAAATTTGTTTCAGCAGAACGGACCGTGACGGGGTGAAAGAATTAGGAAGATATCCACACTTGAAATGAGCGTTATTTTTTGTTTCGTCAAATATTTTTACGATCAGATTAAATCATATTCACATTTAGTATTGTGATAACCGTTCCTGTAATTCCATCATTATTAAATTGAACGTAAATAATATTGCGGTTTTATGAAAGATTTTTGCCCATACCGAACACATATAGGTTCCCCGCTGACTCCGTGTGTGAACAAACCTTTGAGCAATGTCGATATTTACCAATAACTTGTTCTCTCTCTCTCCCTCTCTTTCAGATGCAGACACAGCTAGAGAACGCCGAAAGACATAGAGAGAGGGTGGAAACACAATCAGCGGATTTTAATGGTAAGCTATGTACGCTGAAATGTATTTTGTGCTGTTAGAAAGTGATTATTTATACATAATGAAGTAGAAAGGAGACCTGCAGTTTGTTAGTTTTATATTTTGAAACGTTTATTTATGTTGTCTTCCGGAATACTGACAGCAGTCATATTC
The DNA here is from genome assembly GCA_031763545.1 of Mopalia muscosa. Lineage (NCBI taxonomy): Eukaryota > Metazoa > Mollusca > Polyplacophora > Chitonida > Mopaliidae > Mopalia > Mopalia muscosa. The sequence continues at coordinate 3,436 of JARFOD010076209.1, forward strand.
AGTGTATGTAGATAATAGGCCGAGTTGACCGGAGCGGTGCCCTATGACCCATGAGTAGCCATAGGTTACAAGAGGGGGCCCACTTTTGACTTTCACAGGGCCCTTGGTAAAGAGGGTCGTTCCTTTTGTTTAGTGGCCTAAATGTTCTCTTGGCGGTCCTGTATAGGTGCAAAAGAACAGTATCTCGTGGCCTTATTCACTCAGAAATGTCGATACGTTACTAACACAATAAAAATCTATCTTTACAACGTGAGTTAGGCCCATACATGTATACGAAACTATATCGTGCGTCCATCAGAATCAAGAACAAAAATCGCCACAGGTGAATACCGACCACATAACTCAATCTCTCCTTAGATTTATCCCCAAAATATCACAAACTTACACCAGTTACATTTAATAGAATCTTCAGAGAATGTTCACAGAAGAACCCCAGAAAATTATCTTGAGTGTTGTAGACACCTAAATTACTCCATAAGGTATTTCCCACAGAAATAATACATGGATTTTTTTGCATTGATGTTAATTCGGCATAATGCCAGCAAGATTAGTTAACTGTAATCTGTTATATTTTAGTTTTTTCTAAATAAATGAACAAACATAACATATATAAACTTAAAGACTTTTGCTTGATTAAGTAAAGTTACATACTGGCTACCAGTTGGTTTGACATTACCATTTATGGTAAGGCCATGGGCTTGCAGATACGCTGTCGTCTTTACCTTCATTTTCTACCCGTGACATTTAACACGACCAGGTAAAATCTAATCTAAAGGTCGCACTGTCTTCCACACACCTGGTGATTTGTCTCGTGTAAATAACTTCACTTTGGCTGTCCCACTAAGGATTGTCAATCCAGGTAACTCATTAAGGCCCAGCTAACTGCAAGAAAAACTACGCGGACAAATTTACTCGCTATATAAACGTAACATATGCTGCGGCTTTGACTGGAAATGTCGAAATATTTACCTACTCCGCAGGTCACCAATACAGGTATCTGCACAGAGGCACTACAAAAGCAAACGTCACGCCTTCATACAGATACAGTACTAAACTTGACAAGTTTAGAAAAGGTCATGGAGAACATTCCAGATGTGTTTCTCATTTTTGCTTTTCACATCCACTTCCAATCCTCAGATATTACTTTCACGGTTCTACCATTCGTAATAAAAAAATTCCGGGATCGAATCCCGATTGAGGCAAGCAAATTTGTCTCTCTTCATCTATTCAAAAAATAGTGGGTGCATGTTGTTAAATAGAAATACAAACATGCAATTGTTCCTAATATTTATTTGTGTGGGATTCTTAACATTTATTTGTGTGGGATTCTTAATATTTATTTGTGTGGGATGGTGGTGGGTGGAGTTAAAATGAGTTTTAACAGTATTTTATGTTTGTAAGGAGCAGGTTGAGTCTTATGAGGAAGTTGTGGTGTGAGATAGGGTGTAGCAAATTCTAAGTAATCATAGACTTACATGTGTGGCAATGTTTTTATTGTTCGATAGCTACAGATTATATTTCCGATTAAATGAGTCTTTCTCCTCGCTCCATTCCAGATGCATTGGAAGATTCAAACCGAGAAAGAATCCGATTGCAGCAAGAATTTGAGCGGGTGTCCGAGGAACTTGAGAAAGTCAGACGAGATCTTTTCCGTTCAGAGGAAGAAAAAGAAAGGACAAGCGATGATCTTGAAAAAGCCAAGTTCGAAAACACGAAAATGAAACAGGAAATGGAAATGGCGGCTAATGAAATGGTCAGCAATTATTGAAAAAGAAATCCTTCCATATGACTCTTACCAAACTTACCAATGGGCCGCCATTGTAGAACGTGCATTGTAATTATTTATGCCCCAGTTTGTTTAAAAAAAAAACTTTAAAAAAAGCCGTTTTTTCATCCAAAGGATTTCGTTGAGACAGTCGTCTGTTTTGTTATTCGTAATGAGCACTTCCTTCTTCAAGAGATTTTGCTTCATCATTCTAGTGTATCTTGGATTCGATAAGAATGAATCTGAAATCTTAAAAAGGGAGTCAAATCTCAATGAAAACATTTACCAATGAAGATGGCATGTGAATGGATTATTGTAAATGGTTGTTGTGTTAAAGGCATACAAGGAATTTCGTATGGCACAGTAGTCACATGGTATAACCGCAGCTAAAAGGGGAGACTACTTCCATTGCTTTTGTGGAGGAGTTCTGTCCCTTGAAAACTTCCCACGACAGCTTCTTTTTGTCAAACTTGCTAACGACATATTTTGTTTATTTAAAAACCAATACGATTTTTTTTTTTTTTTTTTTGTTGCTTTAATTAAACAATTTGACCAGTATAGAAATTCGCTTTTACAATCAAGACCCTTTCATCTTCAACCTGACTTGCATTGAATTGAAAACCATTGTGCATTGTTCAAATAAACGTTGCTGATCGACACGGAAATGGCAAATGGAAATGGCGGCTTTCATCATTCCGGAAAGATTAAACTCCTTCGAATCTTATTAATCATACATATTTTTTCCGTGTTACAATCTTTCAGGTTGTTATTATTAGTAAGAAAATAAATAGTAAGAAAATTAATTTGTTTCTGTTGTTTTATCTGGATGTCAATGTAGTTTGAGTTAGGTCTGTCATTGTTAAAAATGACCTTGTTGATGTTAGTTCATGTATTAAGCAATTTTAGCTTTACATATTATGAAATAATTTACTTTTTTTCGGAAAAAAACAATTTTGTCCTTAAAGAAAGTATCAATTTTATTTGTAATGGTGTAATTCAGAAATGGTTTGTGATAAAACCGATTGGAAATGATTAAGAGTGAAACAAAATTTGTTTAAGCAGTTAATTCGCATTTTAACGCCATGAATATATTCTAACTTGTAACCTATCAACATTGCTCTATTTGTTTGCTAACTTAGACTGAGAGGAAATGATTAGGTGTGAAACAAATTTGTTTAAGCAGATAATTCGCATTTTAACGCCAGGAATATATTTCACTGTTGCGTTTATGTGTGTTGCAAAAAGTACTGATAAAAATTAAATGTTTGAAGTCAGTTTGATCAACTTGAAACCTATCAACATTTCCCTGTTTTTTTGCATGTTGAAGAAGAAGTGAAGTTTCTTTTAAAACGTCCCAAGGAAATACTGAGACAGTTTCTTTGTTATTCTTCTATTCTCGCAGTATAGACACCAGATGCTACAATGTATCTTAGTAAATGGCAGATGGTGATTTAAGCTTCCTTGTAATGTTGTACGTCAACACCAAATATAGGTCTTTAAGATTTACCCAGCTGTTCATTCTTCAACTCTTGGTGTCCGAATTAAAACCATGGGAGAGAAGTCCGAAAGCTTTTTTACACAGCATCTTTTATCTAAACACAGACGTGTTTTTTTCAAGAAGGCTACCGTTTCATCGACGGCAATGTTTAATAAACATCACCCCTCCTACACGGAGATTTGGCAAATTTAGAGCAGATTTATATCAGAGTTTTATATAAATATCCTTAAGACATACGACGGGGTGTTTATGTAGTTCCGAAATCAAGTAGGGCCACTGTCATTCTGTATGAAAATCTGGGGTGGAGTAGAACATAAAATTCAATGTCAAAAATGTCACACCGAAAAACCACAAATTATAACTTTAGCACAGAGTTTGTTATCCAATTTCTTTTGGGGCCATGGTACATATGCATGCAGGAAATGACAAAATTGTCTTGATTGCGTTTGTTAAAAGGAGACAGAGAGACACAAACATACTCGGTTGGGTACTTTCCAGGAGGGTTAATGGAAACCTTACTGGTAGTAATTTACTTACTTTAAAATAACTTATTGGGACAGATTTATGTAATTGCTCATTGTGTCCAATGACTTTCAAATAGAATTTAGGGGGATAAAAATGCATCCCAGAAAGCAATTGTATTGGCCAGGAGGAAAGCTCGCGAGCAATCAGAGCTAGTTTGCTTTTATTCGGGTCTCATATTAATAGTGTTTTAATAATACTGTATTAGTTTTATTTTCATATTTAATGACATATTAGCATATTCACCGAATCACTAAAATATAACCACAGGTCTCAACTGAGCTGAATATCTGGGTATGCTTAAACTTTTTTTTCTGCTTAACACATGTTTTTATCTTATCAATAGCCTTTATAAATAAGTGTCGCTTTGTGTCGAGATGTATGATCACTTGGAACACAAAGGCTATCTCGATTTATCAGATCTAGGCCTAATTTTGATCGACTTTCATGTACCTGAGATGCGAAATATCTTTGGAAAAACGTTAAATACCAAAAGCGATGTTGCAAACCAAATATATTTCTTTTTAATTTATTTTATGTATGCCTCTATATTCTGCAATTGAAATATTTGCATGATTACAGTTGCTTGTTGAACCTCGGGGAGCTAAGTTCATTCTGGAATGTTTAATGTTTGAATTATCCTGTCGGTGAATGTAAACGGGTTCTGCTTAAATGTAAGCTATACTATCTTATCGTTGATTTTCCCCGTACTCTAGAAACCATTGAAATATGATCACGAAATATTATCCGAAAGTATCTTCAATGGAATGTTTTTCTTAGCAGTATACCATTCAATAGCAGCCAACCGAATATGTTGTTGATTGGTGCGGAATTAGCTTTCTTTGATTTCAAGCTGGCTTGGCGGGATACTTGTACAATCCAGTGTTGGGATCAGAGTCTACTGTCTGTACAGAATGTCTGGGATTATTTCTGAGGTACAGATGTAGAAATATCTAATGAGAAGAGTTCCAAAAGAAAGCTCTTATGTCTCACCCCATCCGGTGAAAAGTAATACTGATGTTTATATAAAGGCCGCTTTGGTGCATACGTAAAGGGAAATATACTACATCTGGCATGTCGAACAATCTTTGACAGAATTCTTCTGTTTTTTTATTTAAATCGGTAGATTATCTGTTGTTTAGTGCTATGTCTTTTTGTCCTACAGACGAACCGATAACTCTGCTGTAGATAGGCGTCTGAAAGGTGTGCGCTCAGCAGGCGGTTCAACTGCCCAAATCTAGTCAGTTTCTAACAGATGTAGGCTTTCGGTATACGTGTTAAGGGTGAAGTAACCGCGCCTCAGAGTAGGTGTTTCTGTGTATCATCCTGTGCTTCTCTGTGGGCTGGCTTGCTGGCTGAGCCTAGCTGTTATTAAAAGTTACCAGAGAAACGCAAAGTGTACGCTATCTCTTGCCAACAGCGCCCTCTTTCGCCGCCATTGCTTGCTGACTCCATCACTCCTCCAACCCTCTAGGCTCCGATCTGCTTTAACGCTTTTTCGCTTAGAGAGCATATTCCAATATTCAAAATGGAGTTTTCGGATTTCGAAGATGTGAAAAACAGAATTCTGAAATTGAAAAGCGATTTAGAGGTGGTCAATGATGAGAAAACTGGACTGCAAAACGAACTAAAACAGGCTCAGCAAAAGGCAGGCCAGGTAAGTACTGGTGTCAAATTACTATGTTTAAAAATAGAGGATACTTTTTCTGCTCTTGTCAGCTTTTAATACATTTGAGTTCAGAGCAGAAAATTCATTATAATCAAAGAAACCTCTCCAATATTGCTTGTCCTCTTTGCATTCGTTCCATATGGTCAACGGCTTCCATAATATATATTATGTAATGCATGTAGGGAATGACCTTGAACAATGTTCATTTGTTGTTGTTGTTGTTGTTGTGTGAGACAGCTTTTATGGGTATATCATCATTGGTGTCGGAATTCATGAATCATTGTTGTGACTCCCATAATGTCAGAATTACCTCATATGTCACAAGAACATGAAAACAACCCCCACACATATCTGGCTTACTTTGTTCATATGACAACTGTTATCATACATACCAGAGTGTAAACCAACACAATAAACACCTTGCCAATATCGCCCGAAGCTACCGTTCCTGACATCAGTTTTGCCCTTTTCCAAATTTTAGCTATGCCAATAACTTTTGTGTTTCATTTTTACTGAGTGTTACGGTAAACACTTGCCTTTTCGATATCTTGCTTTGTTCACTATACGGAAACTTCTGGGAAACATATTATGAAAGTAAATTATAAAATATGTTGAGTGGGAATACTACTTATCTAGCATATATCCTGAAATAGAAAACAGTTTTACGTTCCACAGTGTCCAAATTACAAATTTCGTACGTTTTCCTACCAAAATTAAAAAATAACGAAAATACGTAAAAAAAAAAAATAAAAAAAATGGTTATGACACGTTTCCACCTGCAAACATATTAAGCTGATAAATGAAAAGCAATTTCGGACAAGCGTTAAAATCATGATCATAATTCAGAACAATATCATATAATTCGATCTCGTACTTGTAATCTTGAAGTGCATTGGGCAAAGTTTCTCTACAGTTTTTCCTCAATATTACCCAGCAACGTTGTCATATCAGTGAAATACTCGCGAGTACCTCTGCCCCCATAAAAAATGGCTAAGAAAATTTAAAAAAATTAAATATCAACCAAAATATTTATCAAACCGTTTTTGTTTTTCAGAGTTACGTTAAATTTGAAAACACAGAAAAGGAAAGGCTCTCCCTGGTGAAGCAGTTGAGTGACTTAAAAGGTAATAACAACAGGTGTAGTTTTGGATTTAAAACATTTATGGTTGTTGACTGAGTCTTTCAGCCGAAATATACAATATATATATATATAGCTGGGTGGTTTTTATGAGTTTTCATGTCAATTTTACCAACGACAAGCACCTTGCCCTAAGGATGACGTTCAACACCAATCAACCAAGAAGGAGCATCTATAAGTATAAAAAGAAATACAACGAGACTGAATGGATGGTTCCGGGTTATGTAGATTTAGGTACTGTAAGGTACAGTCCATCAACTCGGGGTTCGGGTTCGCTTTTTTGGTTTATTCATTCTTCCGGATTTTATAGAATATCAGTTAAATTATAATATTCTCAGAAGCTGTAAATAACTTACTCTTGCAGACTGGGTTTTTGCGCAATATTAAAATACACTTGGAACACTTTGTTGCAAATTTTGTATTACATGTATGTCTTGAATTATTCGCAGATGGTGTGGACATCCTTCAAATAGAAAGACAAAAATTGAGTCAGAAATTGCAACAGACTCAATCCGAAAACGAGAGACTTAACGCACGGTTGAAACGGACCGATGAAGACATGGACAATGCCAAAGACATGCATATGAAATACAACACAGAGCTGGGAAAGATGGGTCAAATAACTGCCAAAAACGAAGCGCTGAATCGAGATTTAACACGAATGCGCATAGAAAAGGACAAGATGGCGGACGAGTTAGAACAGACCGGAAGCCGATGCAGAAACCTAGCGAGCGAGGTTGACCTTAAGAGTGACGCTTTGACAAGAGCCAGGAAAGACTTAGAGGCTGCAGAAGAGGAGAAGAATCGGCTGTGGACCAGACTCCAACAAGGTGACAACGAAAACTTCGTGGAGAAAAGTGTGGCTGACCGCCTGAAAGAAGAGAACGTTCGTCTTCAAAAGAAGGTTGAAATGCTGACACAATCATACGACGAAACTAAAGAATTATCTGACGAGTATTTCAGGGAGATACGTACCCTCAAAGAAAACATAGCCGACTTTAAAGGTGTTCAGAAACAGTTTGAAGAATTGAAAGAGGAAAGTTCCAACAAAGGAGGCACTGTGGCAGAACTAAACCAACATCTCATGATGGTCAACCAGGAATTAGAATCGGTCAGGTCAGATAACTTGAAAATTGCCAGGGAATACCAGAAGCTAAAAGAAGAGAACGAAGTTATGTTGGTAAGGCTTAACAAACTACATTCTGAAAGAAATAGGGGCTTGACAGAAATAGCTAAAGAATTGGATGGCTTGTAACGATTCATATAGTCAAAGTTGTCCATAGCGATCTTTCTCCGAATCCATCCCGTGATACCCCCAAAGGAATCTGTCCAGAAATGGTTTAATGTTCCATGCAGAATTCATCCTTGATTAAATCTTAATTTCTACACTTTGAACGTGAAAGGACATGTTTTCCCAAACAAAACAAATAAAACACATTTAAAAAAGAACAGCACATGTGTATTTCCAAATCAAAATATTAAAAAGATATGCAAATTTTACATAGAATCAAACTGAACCAACTTTCGAACCTTTGTCTTCAGTGTGAACAGTTCGACTGTTGATACAATTCTATAATTATGTGTGTTGTGCAAATTTGACTATTTTTTACTTGTCTGAAAGAAAATATAAACCCAGTGCCTATAAACCGTAATATCAAGGGATAATAGATGTTTGATTGAGTTTGCCATTCTAGATACAGATAGTGTTTAAAATAACTGGTTTGTCATTCTTCCTTTGAATATATAGGCCTAATATGTACACCACGCAAGCGAGATCTTTTTATTATATTTTACCTTATTTCTTTTTATAGCCCATGTCTAAATTTTATTTTGCTAAGTTTCAATACCTTTCATTTTACACAGAGCTCACGTTCACAGAAAAAATAGAATGCTGCGATTTCAAGATCTCAATTGTTATGCGTATCGCGATTTCAATTTGCTGTATAGAAACAGGTGGTTTGAAATGCGATCACGAGACTTGCACAGTTGCCTCGGAGTTTGCTAGGCTTGGATACGACTTTGACATTGCGTAAGTGCACGCTATTCAATGGAACGTCCATAAAGGATTTATGGCAAAAGCTTCCTTTTCAATTTTTTTTTTATTTTTATTTTTTTTTTTATTGTTGTTTTTATCATTTAATTTATCCGATAATGTAACATTTTACCTGATGAAGGCTCCAGCTAATGCAAAAGCGATCAGCATCTATAAATGACAGCGATGCTTTTGACCTTGAAGGGAAATATGACGAACTATTCCTTAGATTCTGTTAGCCTTTATCTAAAATATTATAAAATCATGTTTTCTTAAGTTCTCCCTCATTTCATCTTTGTTAATAGTCATCATATAAACGCCCAACTTGTTAATAAAATTAAATAAACATCTTGAGTTGGACTATTGTTCATTTTTTCATAACGGGTGTAGTGAGTGTAAACTGAAAAGTATGTTTGTTTATTTATTTGTTTGTTTGGGGTTTAACGTCGAACTCATGGGTATCAACTTATATGACGACGGATTGTCCACTTCACATTGCACCTAGCCTTAATACGGTAGAAAACCGGGAGGACACCTCGTGAAAACCACCCTCGCAGTGGCTGGAGTCACAACATGTGACTCGCTCATATATCTGATGGTCGACATGCGGACAGGAAAAGTATGATAAGTTTAATAATGTTCCTGTATCACTGAAATTTGTGGCAAGAGGAAACGATGTGTTTCATTGCACAACTCTCTGACGGACAATTACACAGAGAAGATTTTAGACAAGGTTGATTTGTCACAGCACACACAAGAAAACATAATACATAATGTAAATATTGAATATTTTTATTTAAACATTGATTGATTCATTGATGCCAATCAGTTAGTTAATTGTTGACTGATTGGTTGTTTTCAATGAATGGGTTGGGTAGTTAAAGGTTTGCTTGCTTGCTTGCTTTATTGATTGATTGATTGGTTGATTGATTGACATAATGTTTGATCGATAGGTTGATTGGTCATTGATTGATTGAGTGATTGATTGGTCGTTTCATTGATATGGGATGCATGATTGATTTATTGAACGATCGATCTGTTGGTTGGTTGATTTGATCTATCGATTGAGTCATAAGTTGTTTTGATCGATTCATAGATCGATCAATTGATTGATTGATCGATCGATTGATTGGTATGGGTGCATAATTTGATTGACCAATCGGCCGACCTTTTGATTGATTAGGGCCTTTCAATACCTTATTGTTTAAAAAGGCATCATTTAAACAAATGATGTTACAGATGAAGATTATGACAACAAAAAAGCGTTAAAATCATCTTCAACAAGGCACAGCAAATATATCGCACTAGAACTTTATTTAAAGCGATAGGCCTAGTTCAAGCCGGAGAACGCCGAATTTTGGTTGGCTTAAAAGCTATCTGAAATAAGTTCAGCGTGACCACTGGCTTCTTTCCAAGTTCATCACACTACCAGTCGCCAGAGCAATAATACGCTAAGCACCTACCAGTGTGGAACACATCTAAAACAAGTTGGCTGGAGGCGTTACAGCGTACCTCTGTTGGTGTTTCAAAGATAAAACTGAATCCAATCTGTTTTTGGTGTCTCGTCTTTGTGTCTTGTATTTCTCCTATAGTAGTGTCACTGTTTCTGAACTTTTAGCCTTCACGACGACGGTGGTGTCCTTCGCTCAGTGTTCTGAAAATCCGTTATAAATGAGTGACATAAGATCTAGTACGGGGTTAATTGTCAAACAAATAAAAACAATCATATTTTAGGTGGCTTTGGTTCACCAGATACCAAGCACTACATTATCAGTGGTCAGCGGAAGCCTGAACTCTGTGTGAGGGCTGTGGAATGAGATACTGCGGTATGTTCATCTCATTATCCGGGGTAATTTATAGAACCGAAACCGGCGAGTTGTACTGGCAATCCGTCAATGTTTGGCATTCTAAATAACCACTGCCACTCAAACAATGCCATCCAAATACAACTCACCAAAAATAGTACGCTTTACCTCGCGTTCAAATTTTTCAACGGTTTTTAGGTGAGATGATTGATCACAGGTGTGCTATGGCGAAGATGTATTTCTAAACACAGACAATAAGGTAAACCGCGGTCACATCTGTTATGTTGTAACGCGAGTGAATATATGGATGTGCATATATAGCTTGCCTATATATTATTTCTTCAAATGACTGATATTTAAATAAAAAAACTTATTAAATTTTTACATTTTCAATCACTTTCTGCGATATGTAAAACCTACATATGCCTTGTATGGTTCAGTCAATTATGTATAAGAAGGTGCTCGCTAAAATGTTATATTCTCTGCGGCGCGCGACCAACTGTCTATCCTTTATTAGCTTCTAATGTTACCCAGTAGATGCTGATTTTTCTTCTGGCGCTGTATACCAAAACCTTGAGTGTTTTACAGTTTGTTATCGTAGGCCGCTATCCTTTCGAGTTGAATCATCGCTACACGGAAGAATTCCATTGTTTATCCGTGTTCCTCAAGTCAAAACCTGTCCCAGAGTTCGGAGTGAAATGTGTTTTTATTATAGAGATGGTTAGATTCGGCTAAAGGTGCGTAGACTCAACATCGCTCCCACGTGATGTGTATTGTATCCAGGAGGTGTCTAAGTTTGTGTTTTACTGTGGCGGGAGTAGGGAACATATTACAAAGATGACTAAGAACGTCAAGCCTGGGGCTATAATGGTTGATTAACACAAGGAAAATGTCTTCAGGAATCAATTTATATACCTTTCGATAATTCAAAACAGAAGTTGACGAAAGTTGCTCAGTCCACATGGCCACTCCGCCCGAGAAGCGCAAGGTGGTTGCAAAAGGGGGGCGTCCGCAACTTGGAACAGCTGGAGTTCCATTAGCAGAGGTGGACCATGCCTACATTTCTTATCAGGTAAGGGAAGTATAGTAAATACATTCATATACGGTCACGTTTGAACAGAAACGGTTGTTTATTAAATGAGACAGTAGATCCGTGGGTTATCTAATAACAGATGTCAAAATGTAAGACTACGATAGCTGTGATGTACACATGATCATACTCGCGGAGAAAAAGATTGGCCTTTGCTGTGCACAGCTTGGCTAGCAACATCCGGTTAGCTCTAAATCGAAAAACGTCGTGACTGATTGCCGTAAACAGGAACCACTTGTTTTAGTACACTATTAATGTTTTCGAATTACCACGATGCTGTCCTCTATGGTATATAAAATGACCCAAGATAAATTTAAGTTTTGGAACTCTATCGATGCTGTCCTTCATCATATCTTTAATGACCCCAGAGAAATTAATGTTTTCGAATTATCACGATGCTGTCCTTTATGGTATCTAAATTGGCTGGAGATAGATTTATGGTGTGGAACCCTCTCGATGCTGTCCTTCATGATATCCATAATGGCCCGAGAAACCTTTATGCTTTTGGAACCCTCTCGATGCTGTCCTTCGTGATATCTTTAATGGCCCTAAAGTGTAGAAACCTCTCGATGCTGTCCTTCATGATATCTATAATGGCCCGAGAAACCTTTATGCTTTTGGAACCCTCTCGATGCTGTCCTTCGTACTGAATATATTTAATGGCCGGAAAGACCTTTATGTTTTGGAAACCGCTCCATGCTGTCCTTCATGATATCTATAATGGCCAGAGAGAACTTTATGCTGTGTAACCTCTCGATGTTGTCCTTTGGGAGATCTAAAATGGCTCAAGATAGATTTATGCTGTGGAACACTCTCGATCCTGTCCTTCGTAAAATCTATACTGGCCCGAGAAAATTGTTTGCTTTTGGAACCCTCTCGATGCTGTCCTTCGTGAAATCTATACTGGCCCGAGAAAATTTTTTGCTTTTGGATCCCTCGCGATGTTGTCCTTCATGATATATATAATGACCCGAGATAAATTTATGCTTTGGAACTCTCTCGATGCTGTCCTTCATGATATCTATAATGACCCGAGAGAACTTTATGCTTTAGAACCCTCTCGATCCTGTCCTTCATGATATCTATAATGGCCCGAGAGAACTTTACGTTTTGGAACTCTCTCAATGCTGTCCTTCGTGATATCTATAATGACCCGAGAGAACTTTATGCTTTAGAACGCTCTAGACTCTGTCCTACATGATATCTATAATGGCCCAAGAAAATTTATGCTTTTGAAACCCCCTCGATGCTGTCCTTCATGATATCTAATAACCTGGGAATATCTTATATTCTGGGACTCAGATAAAAATAATCTCATGAATTCAAGTTCATTGTATAAAAGGCCGGTTTAGACAGTTCGTCGGTAAATCTCGCATTCATTTGTGATTTGGCCTGATATGATAGGCACCAATCTCTTATAAGGAGCAAGTAAATAATGGACTAAAATTATTAGATGCAGACAATGTCAGAAAATAAGCAGTTTGTTTCACCAAGAAAAAAACGTACACAACGTAACACTACCCAATTGCGTTCTAAACAATTGCATTAAATAGGCAATCAACTGTCTATTTGCTGCTCAAATTTGAGAAGATTTGCACGACGTGTTATTATAATATTATTACTGTATTTAAAATAGCATGATAAATTGCATGGAGAAAAGACTAAATGTGAAGCTGCCAGGCACGATTAGTTGACGTATAGTCTATGTGACATACGCTTTAAAATATATAACGTTTACTGGTACGGTCGAATTAGGGAGTATATGGGACGAGGTATGAACATTTATCGGACTGTGTACATGTTGACATGTGCAAATAATTATTCAAAAGCTTATGAAGTTCAAGACGGAAATGTCATGGAAAACATAAGGGACGTTAGGCCGTATGTTACACAGCTTACAACAACAACCTGTTGTTGGTTAAACAATATGTGGCTTTGAGGGTGTGCTGGTATAGCACATCATCTCTCCGTGTCTGAGCCAGTGGATATACTGGTCCGTTATTATATACACACCCGATTTACATGTGTTCTACTATATAGTATAACATACAGCATATGCGCTTTACAATATAAGTCTTTTAACCATATATAACAGTTTATCTTGTTCATTGCCTTGGACTCGTGTGCTATGCTTAAGCGTATTGATAAGTGCTCAACAGCAGATAAGTCTTTAAAATCTTTATTCTCTTTTATATGTTATCACAACTAACACCTAGATGCGTCCGACCGTAGCCCAAATGTAGGGTAAACACAATGGAAGTCTAGTTATCTATTCTTTGAACTGTTTATTTCTTACGGCAGCAGAAAATTCGACGGGGGATCCAAGAGCTGAAGAAAGCTAGAAATGCTTACCGGCTGGATGAACTTAATGGTCAGTTCACATTCCTCAGGCAATTCACCTGGAATAACGAGTTACGAACACTTATGACAGGTAAGTTCTCCTTCTCAAATCCCATCACTAATCAGTGGTTATATGTTTTACTCAAACTGAATTCAAACCGGGTCGGCTGTTCAGGGTTTCCCAGTCGCGACAGTGTGTGTCCATGATGATCTGCAGCATGGACATGCTATATCGGGTTATTTCACTTTGAGCGATGGTGGTGACCCAATCTAATTCAAATCAGATCTCAAAAAAGCTCCCCGAGTTTTGTTTGTCGCTATATTGAGATCTAACGCAATCATATCGCCTACAATGTCGATTGGTTTCTTAAATTGACCAATCACAGAGCTGCTTCTCAATTCTGGTTTGTAAAAGCCGAAGATTTCCGCTGACGAACCGAAGTATACCGATTGCGTACTTGTACATGGCCAATGGATACACGCATACACAATCAACGAACCCCATTCAAATAATTAACTTCGAGTGGAATTGTATGTTCCCCTGTTTACATGCGACTTACAACAACAGCCTGCACAGAAGAAAATCAGACAGCATCGCTTGTTTTGGCTGAATTTGGTGTTTACCATTACCCAGTGAAATCTGTGTTTTTATTGGGCAGCTGACACTGTGACCTGTCGTGAACCCCAGTAAGCTTGACCTGATTGAACAGTAAAAGTGGAGTGATTGCGTTAGATCTCAATATAGCGACAAACAAAACACGGTGAGCGTTTTTGAGATCTGATTTTAATTAGATTGGTAGTGAGCAAGGCAATAGATTTGATTTCTTTGTTCTGATTGACAGAACTTGTAAGAGCCTAAAACTACATTTTCTAACCGTAATCGAGATCGGGTGGCCTTCTTGTCAATCTTATTAATGGTTACAGCCAAGCGTAGAATGAATCCTCACCTGTCTCTGTTACATATCATGGCCATTTTATTCTGTCTGTAGAGTTCTATCATGTCAAAGGTGTCGTCTGCTTCTGTTGGACTAACTCTTTGGCTAGTCACTGTTGTTTTATTGATTACGTAAATTTAAAGAAAGTCATGTAATGAAACAGTTAATGTCGTTATAGTTGGCCTATACTTAGTTCTACAAACGACAAAGCGTCACATGACCTCTGTCAATCAGACATTTGTCGAATTCAATAATGACCTCATAAATATGCCATAACTGTGTAAGATAAACATGAGAGATTGGCATGCTGTTTGTGTATTATACAGATCATATTCAATCAATATAGAGTTTTTTAGTTTCAAAATTGTTAATATAGACCAAACCATTTGTCGTATTCCAGACTGAATTTGTAAGAGTTAGCTCTTTTGATCTCAAATAAAAAGCTCATTCAATTTGTTTATGTTTTATTGTAGAGGAAATCTTAGACCTCAGACAGGATAGGATAAGCATCCTTCACGAGCTGGAAATAACTCGAGAAGAAAATGGACGACTAATGTCTCAATTGTCTCACGCTAAAGCGGCTCAAGAACGTCTAGATAGTGCAAACGAACAGAAAATGAGACTTCTGAGGGACTTGAAAGACCTGCACGAGGAGCGAGATTTGCTTAGAGGCGAGCTACAGAGGTCACGTGATATTTACACGCGTCTCCAGGAAGTAAACGAGGATAAACTGCGCATGAGTCGTAAACTGGGTGAAATGATGGACAGGAATGAAATATTAGAGACAGAGGGAAAGAAGTTGAAAGAGGAG
This sequence comes from Mopalia muscosa, assembly GCA_031763545.1. Classification (NCBI taxonomy): domain Eukaryota; kingdom Metazoa; phylum Mollusca; class Polyplacophora; order Chitonida; family Mopaliidae; genus Mopalia; species Mopalia muscosa. The sequence continues at coordinate 19,041 of JARFOD010076209.1, forward strand.
AATAGAAAGTTAATAGAAATGGTTGAGGACGCCAACGACGATCGCGATGAAATGAGGCGATCAATGGAAGACGCTATTTCGGACTATCATCGAGTTAAGAAGGAATTGGAATCGATGAATTCCGAAAATTTAAGACTTTGGGAAAGACTTCAAGAAGCTCACGACCATCAAGAGAAAATGACTGACGAACTGTTAGAAACAGCTTCAAGATTCGGGAATTCGTAATTTATTATACGGATTAAGGGGTTAAAGACGTTCTTTGACATATACATGTACACGATCGGTTCATTGCCGTGATATTTCAGCAAAACTATTGGTAGTGAATACAATTGAACATAATAATTAAACTTATTACTCAGGGGGTATTGTTTTTATTTTTTGTTTATTGTTTTTGTCGTTGTTTTGTAGTCTTTTTCGTAAAATTTTCAGTTTGTCAGTTTGCAAAGCTTTCGTGTGGTTGGAGGGAGCTTCATGTTGTCCTGGTGCTCACAGTTTTAAAGGGGAACAGGAAGCCGATCAGTTCTGATGTCTTTGTTTTGAATTCTGTGGCTTCCCTGTATTTGTGCCGTTTTGTCTTTGCTGCTAGTTGCATCGGAGGTGGTTTCCTTTGCCCATATGGCTGGCACGTCGTCATGTGAGTGAAATAACCTTAATTATGGGGTTAAACCCCAATGAACAAACAAAGCTGTTATTGTAAATGGGAATTTAATCTGTTTTTTAATCAGAAAGTAAATTGGGATTATAACAAGACACAGGACCAACGAGACGAGATCAGTTGAGGGGCCGATTTCAAAAAAAGACTTTCTAACCGAATTAATAAACTAAATTCAACTTTTTAGACAGCGTTCCAAATTATGTGATACTAATATACAAAAAAATATATCTTAATGGTATGAGGATATTGAAGCCAAAATATTTTATTCCTAATATCAAAACTTATCTAAATACATGTACGTCTATATGTTGACTCAAGTATAAAACTGCTTCATGAGAACCAAAAGTATCCAGCTCTTGTATGAAATAATATAATTCTAAACATACCATTGTCATATATAAATTCTGGGTATATGGTTTTCGGACTAGAAATCGTTTTCGACCTTTAATGTCAGTCAAACCATAGGGAACAAAACGGGTAAGAAGCCTTTGTGTACCCTGGTGGAGTGGGATATAACGCATAAGTTGATTAATATATAACATCTAATTTTAAATACTACTCTGTTAGAAATAATGCTTCTTTACGTTTTTTTTTAGAAAAAATACAACAATCTGTATGAAACCATAGCGACACAAACGGTTCCTCAGAAAAAACGGAACAATCTGTATGAAACCATAGCGACACAAACGGTTCCTCAGAAAAAACGGAACAATCTGTATGAAACCATAACGACACAAACGGTTCCTCAGAAAAGATGGAACCATCTGTATGAAACCATAACGACACAACCGGTTCCTCAGAAAAGATGGAACCATCTGTATAAAACTATAACCACAAAAACGGTTCCTCAGAAAAGATGGAACCATCTATATGAAACCATAACCACACAAACGGTTCCTCAGAAAAGATGGAACCATCTGTATGAAACCAAAACGACAAACGGTTCCTCAGAAAAAATGGAACCATCTATATGAAACCATAACCACACAAACGGTTCCTCAGAAAAGATGGAACCATCTGTATGAAACCAAAA